>VZTR01027100.1:825691-881110 GCA_013400775.1 Chaetops frenatus | reverse complement strand
TAAGAACCAAATTACTTTTTCAATGAAAATATAAGTCATTTTTGTCACCATAAAGCATTCTAGACAATGAAAATATTCTGTATTACAAAAAAGGTAAAAAAAAAAATCACCGAACTTTACTAGTTTTTCTCCTTGTCACCAGAGCATCAAGCATTAAAACGAAATTCAAAAGTTGAACTAGGTTTTCAGACATTATAATATTATAAAGCCTTGAGTGAAAGTGACAATATTTATATCAAAATAATCTTCTCATTTCTTCTCTTCTACCCACATGCTACCACAAGTTTTGGACAGATCTACATTTAATGTCTTATCTTGCCTGCAGTAGTACATCCCTAGGGACGTGCAGTTTTGCCTGACTGGTAATTTGTTTGCTGGGAACACTAAAGAAAGAGTGTTTTGTTTGCAGGATCCTGTCGCTTGGCATGAAAGTGAAGAATAGGAAACATAAAGGGTGCTGTTTCTCTAAAAAATTTACACATTCAGACCAGCAAGGGTCTTAAACAAATGCAGTTACATTGCTAAATTACTTTTATCAATTTAGGTCATCAATTAGGATTAACTGGGAAAAAGTCATCTTCTAGAAGTGCATGCTGCAGGTATAAAGAGTTACTGGTAAATAGACAACAATTTTTTCCAAAACTTTTTCTACATCTTCAAGATGCAACCTTTTCTGCCTTGTTATCTAGTCAGGTAAAATCCATCTTTCACAAAATTAAATTGTTCTGGCTTCCAACAAGCCCCACATTTCCTAATATTTGAAACTATTCAACTGTCTTCCCCTCTTGTCTCTTCAGCCACATTAATTTACTACAGCACACCCATTCAACATTCCTGCTTCTCTCATCACATCCAGCATGAAAAGCTGCTTTCTGATGCCCTTCAGGGCTCAGCTTTGCTGGTTTTGTAACACCTTTTCCTCTCAATTAGATCAACCTTTGGCAAAGTATCCAATAAACCCTTCTGTGTTCCCCTCCACGGGACCCCTAACACACAATGGCATAGAAATGAAGAAGTAACATTAATTTCTCCTTCAAAACAACACCAAGATGTCAAGGGCACGTGGCACTCAGCAGTCAGAGTATGATATATGGCAACTGTGACTTCTTAGGCACTTGAGTTGATTTTCCACAGACCCCCGGCCAATCCACAAGCCCTTACAGCAAGAATTGGGAGCTCCAGGCTGGCATAGCACAGGCACAGCAATAAAAGTGCAATTAAGCAGCAATTGTTAAGGTAACACTTTGCTTCTTGCTACCGTGGTACAAAAACATGGTAATATCTGATCAAAAGCCACCGAAACTAATTATGAGGAGGGGTGCAAGCTGACTACAGAGCACTCTGCTAGCACAGTAGCAGCAGAGACTCAGGCCTTTCCATCAGAAGTTATTCTGATCCAGCTGCCAACACCAACATGCAACATCTGTTGAGTCTGGGCTGCTTAGGAGCAAGGATTAAACATGGCATCAGACAACATTTTAAAAAATATTTGCCATGGATTTTTCTCTTTAACTGAAAAGACTACAACACTGGTTCTTATTACAAAGGGGAAAAAATACAAATCAACAACAAAACTATTCAGTTTAGCTCCTTGAAGTGAAAAAAATTTTTAATAAGTTGTGCAAAACTGTCCGAAGACTAAATTTTAAGGAAGCTTTGTTAATAAATAAAACAAAACACTTAATATTGCACTTAAGAGTTCATCAAAATTCAGCTGTAGGCATAGTAGGCATGTGCTGGATCAGTTCAGACTTCCTGAAATGCCATTTACAAGCAGTGAATTTCAGGTAAGCCACATACACTAAAAAGGAAGTGAGACTAATAGAACAGGATTCACTACAATGAACTCCATAATACAAAACCATATTTTAAATCAGTGCAAGTAATTCTTGTTTTATGTAAACCATTCCACTGCAAAATTAGCTTGTACAACACACAGAGCACTGTTAAAGCAGCATAAACACCTGGCTTGTGAAAAATACACCCTAGCAAGCAGGAGGCAATCCAGCAAAGGACACCCTACCAACATGCAGAGTGTAAAGCTCCAAAAGATTTACTGCTTTGTCCTCATCATCCTAAAACACTTCCTAAAACAACTCAGAATGATACCTGTACCAACTCAGAATCCAGACTGCTTCACTGCACAACCACTGCAACCTTTAATAAGACATTGTACAGCAGCAAAATAAACCTCTTGTGCCTTTACTTGGAGAAAGGAAAACCCTTCTAGGGTCTTAATGAAATCTAAGCTATAATCTCAAAACTATTCAGCAACTTCAACCCCTGCATAACATTTGCAGGAACACAACTGTGCTTCTGTGCTCCCAAGTTAAACAGGATTATTTCACTGCCTAAGTACACTGGCATCTTGGCTATCAAATCAATCCCTGTCTTGGTAGTTAGGGCAGTTCAATTCCTAAATTGCACTCCAAGAGGGACAAGTCTGACAATATCAGAGTCATTGCAAAATTTCAAAGAAAGAGAGTGGTATTTTACATAAAGATTTATGTAACCTAAGTTTAAAATCTGTCTGTTAATACATTTAAGGGAGATGTAGGACAATACATTGCTGGAGCACACTTTGACAGAAACTTTAATCCTCTAGCTTGTTTCTACTACAAGTCATCTGAGGCCCCTCCTCTCTTTGTACATTACTTCTAAAGTTTAACTCTTCCAAATGAACTTTTCAGTCCATATTTATGACCTAGAAGATGACACTGCTTCCATCCTCTACCTTGTGTCTAAGTGAACAGCTCAGCCTGTTGCAGCCTCAGACAGAGCAGGGACAGAAGTTCTTCCCACCAACACCTCACCTCAAATGGGGCAGGAACCACAAATTCCACCATTTGTACATGCAGCAGATGACCCCAGGCCAAGGCCCTGTGCAAGGACAGCCTTAAACCACAACACTGATCATAAGGTAGCAGAAAGCAGATTTTTTGCAATGTTGAGGTATGCGTATTAAAATACTGCCTTAAATGAAATATTCTTCTGATTTAAAGTCAGATGATCAACTTTTTCATGCCTGGATTTGCATAATAAACCAAATTTAAACTCATATCTATGGGGAGATTAATCAAATTATTATTAGCTGGCCCAAAAATCATCTAATCAATTTAATTTAGAAGTGTTCCTAAAATGTTTGTGAACTTATAGATTTTCCATCTCTTCAGTATTCTGTAAAGGACTTGCACTTCATCTGCACTTTCAAATCCTCATAAAGTTTTTCCCTGATACAAGTCACCTATGGCTACAACTTCAGCATACTAAAGCTCATTCATCATCACCTACTCATAATAAATCCAGAGTGATGAAAAACTCTCCTGACAAAAGGTTGATTAGATAAGCATTGCATGTAAGAAAAAAGATGTACGTAAGAAATCCAGCAAAGTGAAAGAAAACCTGTTTTGTCTCCACAAAGACAACAGGACCATGACATTTGGATCCCACCTTCTCCTCACTACCAAGAGAAAAAAATCCTGGTATGAAAGCTGCTGACTGTCAATTATTTTAAGAGCATAAAGCTTCATGTAGTTACAGAGGAAAGGCCAACAGAACCCATTAATTAGTCCATTCCTGAGGAAACTGAATAGCTTAGATACAGCACTTCCCTTCAGTGTCCAACTTGTCACATGCACTCCTGATCTACTACCAAGGGCACAGCTTGAATACCTTTCACTATTGTACAAGTTAGACTCACTCAGCCATGGGCAGATGTCAAGTAGAACAAGGCTGTTCCCTCATTCAGCCTGTCCAGAAGGAAAATCAGCATAGGGAATGCATCTCTGCACTTTGGTTGAACTTCTTGTTAAGTATTACCCACTACACTTAAGAATTAATATTTCTGGAGTTTATGAATCTAGGACTCAATACTACATGAAAATGATAAAGCTTTTATTGTACATTTGTTCTTTATTAGCAAAGCTACTTTTCAACTTAATGGACTAAGTTGCAGTGTATATTTCAAGCCCTTTAAAACCTTCCCTTTGAGTATTCAAAAGATGAAATGTTTTTCCATTTTTCACCAGAAATTCTACACATCAAGTACACAATAATAACCCCAAAAAGAACAATGGCAACAGACAAATAGCAATTTCCTTTATACAGCCCACAAATGTGATAAATACTTCTCAAGATATTACAGCATAAAGGTTAAAGGCAAGGTTATGTTCATGCAGAACTGGGAAAAGGAACCAGCTCCTTCAGCTCCATCCTGCACCAAAGACTAAACTCTATTCAATTCACAAGCTATCCCATTATATCTTACACATATTCACCCTTGCAATAATGCCATAAGACCTAATGGAACTGTGGACATAGATATTACCTGTTATTTTAGCTACTAATGCTGAAACAGAGGAGTCTTAATGAAGGCAAATCCCAAAACACTCTTCCTGGTGGGTGTCACTAGCTGTGAGCCTCATCCACTCAAGTGCCAGAGCACAACCTGACCCAGCCCAGTGCTGAAGACCATGAAAAGCTGACTGCTATGCAACTGAAAGGTCCTTAACAGCAACCATCTGTACAAATTAAATGCTAGCCCCACAAAATAACTGCTGCCTATTTTACAGAAAGTCTTTTCTGAAAATGACCTCACTGAAATATAATCAGCATCTGTAAATAAGCTCCAAGTAAAATGTATGTATTATCAGTAACTGTAGCATCATCATAAGAATGATTCAAGGTATATAGACTGATACTTGGAACATTTATACCTAAACTTTTTGTTTAACCATTAAAAAAAAATCTATCCAGTTCCAATTTTATTAAGAATATTAAAGAGAGTTTATTTCAAAAATAAAGAAAATCATTAAGAATATTACACATCATTGCTACTCAGCCAACTGCAGCAAAGACTTCATGGACTTCATCCACAAGTGATCTCAACATAGCAGAGTAAATCAAATCAACACTATCTGCTGGGTAAGTCAGCTGGATCAGGACAAGGATTTCTCCTGCTGCTTCATAAAGAATCCAGCATCTGGCCAGGAGATTGGTATAAAAGAAATCCTCACACAGCCTTCCTGAACCAGCAAGCAGAGCCTGGAAGAAGCCAATGGAAAGATGACTACAAGCCAACATTATCTTTAAGCTGATTTTCTCTTGAGTGAAAGCAAGACAGGCTTTCAAATCAGGCACTATTTGCAGATGCCAAACCAGAATGAGGACATTAAGCAATAGTGACTTTTTAAAAATTAGCTACTAAATAAATTACAAAACCTTATCTATGAAAATACCCAAAAGGCTCCAGGAAGAGGGAAGCCTAAAAGCCATTTAACCTTTCTCATAGATCTAGGTAACAAGAAAGGCAAATCATGTGTAAGAACCCAGACTGGTTCCTACCTAGGAGTTGAAGCAATTATGAGTCTATTGTAATAAAAGGATTTTTCTTCAATTAAAGAAAAGAACAAAGAAAATATTTTCATTGTGTAGCTTTAATGCTACATACATAGGAAAACTTAGAAATCAAGGTGCCTGAGGTAAGAGCAGTTCTTCTAACTTGAGCTCTTCCTTGCCAAGAAAAGCACTGAACTTGTCCACAAAGGCACCATATTCCTAGATAATTATCATTAGAACAAAGCAGCAGCTCCAGAGTATCAAAGTTTATGGTTTAAAAGAAAGCACTCAAGACCACATTACTCATATTATACTTACACAAAAAAAAAGAAGCACAAAGACTATGATGGAAAAATCCTAAAATAACATGCTGCTTTAATTCACAACTGTTACTGGAAATCTGGCAAAAAAAAAGGAAACACTGGGATTAATTACTCCAAAGGAATGAGCTGGCTGAGGAGCCTACAGCACTAAAAGCACAGCATTTTTATGGAACCTGTCTGAAAAATAAGACATTGCATCACCTAATTGTAAAGTAAAAGTAAATACTTTAACTACCTATTTAGGTACAGTTATATTCCATCATGGAGGTTCTTCCTTTCCTGAGTGTGGTTTAGCTGCTTGATCCCAGAATATTGTTGTTTATTCCAGCAGACAAGAACTGAAAACTTTCAGGAAAGCTTCTACTGACTGCTACTATTCCCATCATCTTTATGGCAGATACAGTAGACTTTCAATCCAAAACTGGACAAGGACAATAAAGTGTTAAGAGCCTGACATGCAGAATAAACTTCTGTTACAAGTAAACCTTGCAAAAGGTTCCCCATACCCACCATGACAGGTTTTACTGCTGTCTTGAACATTTTCAGCAGTCAACAGTAAAAGCCTTTGGTAGACTGATCACTACAGACAAGTAAAGCATTCTGGTGAATCACTTATGAAATCATACATTGCTCTCCCTCCAGACAATGAGCTTTGTCCATGGTTCCCATGAAGGGCTCTACACTCAAAGCTTCCCAGACCCAAATGAAACTGTTAGACAAATGGCACAGTTATTCTAAGTTAGAGAATTAAAAAAAAAAAAATTCCCACATTAGCATTTTGGGCTTTTTAGAAAACACATGTCAGTTACTCACAAAGAGTCTCTCCACATCATCTCTGATAAGCGGAAATATCTCCTCTGTTCTTCATGCACCTGTAGCCAAACAGAAAAGAACTGAAGCAGAGTCACAGACAGATATCCCCAAATAGCACCTGGCTCTCTGATCCCGTGGATTTTCATAAAACAAGCCAAGATTTGTTCCAAATGCTCATGCACAATCTGTTTCCCCATTTCACTTACTTTCTCTGGTAAAATTACAGAGATGGAGGAGCACAAAAGCAAGAAAAGTGCTTCTTGTTTGCATGCATTAGGCTGCTCTTTGCTGTGGAAACAAGGATGAATTATGAAAACTAATCAAGTGAACAGAGAGTACATGGCCTAGATTTTTCAAATAATCTCTTGGTTTAACCCAGTTGTTCCTGAGCCTGCCTATCCCATGAACAATTTACTAAAATGGAAGCTGTGACTCATTAAAGCCACCTTTTAAGAGAGAGAAACAGCTCAAATTATTTATAAGCAAGACGTAGTCATATTAATCTGTATAGAAGAAGCCAAAATCTTAATGACTTCCATTTCTAAGATCTAATACAGCTGATATACAAACTCTTAGCTTTTTGGGGGGGTTTTTTTATGTCTCTTTTGTATGGTATCTTACAGCCTTTAGCCAAAATGAAAGACTACAGACTATATTCTGGCTTGTGAAATCATACCTCCACCTGAAGGGACAATGAAGAAGTTGTAACATTTCTATTTGCTGACATTTATTTATTAGCAAACATTGCAAAATATAAACTATACAATATCCCTGAAAAGAGCCACACTTCAGATTTTTGGTATTTTATACATTTTACATTTATAAACATAACTGAATTATAATAACTTAGTAGCTGTATTTCTTTAAAGCAATTTGCTATTAATTCACACCCCAAACAAGAAATTCCTTTTCTTAGTCAATACTTTTAAGATACAAAAGCAAATCTTTAGATAAGGCAGCAGTTTACACATAACAGAAAAGAAAATCTTCTACAAATCATCCTCTCCCCTTCAACTGCTCTGTACCATGAGAAATAAAATTTTGACTTTGGTGAGTAGACACAAGCTCTCATAATTTAATAGCCCGTCTGAACTCTTATTTTGCTAAAGCTAGACATTTAGACATTTAGTGGAAGGAAATAGCACACAGTCTTTTTAAGCAAAAATTACAAATTCAGCGTCTGCTTTGCAATACTTTAAACATGCCACAACTGAGACAGCATCGAACAGAATTGTTTAAACAGCACCTAACTTGCCCACTCCCTCCCACTGATACTACAGCAGCTGGTAGAATAAAGTAGTTGTAAACTCTAGGTGTTGCTACACCTCAGGACATCCTCTTGTTTCAAATAAACTTTTCCTCTGTTAAAGAAGCTGCTGAGTAAATAGGATGGGTTTTATCCATCCTCCATCACAAAACTAGCTCTTACAAAGTGCCACAACACCTAAGCTGTTCTCCTACCATCATTACTCCATTATTTGTGAAGTCCTCTGTGATGTGCAGTGTGGTTACTGCAATTAGGATGGATGCTTAAGTCTCAGTCCTTGTTTTACCATCCTGTGGGCATTACACAGGCTTCTCTAATGAGACCAATACATTACACAACAGTATGAAGGGATCAAAAAAAACGTGTTAAAACAGAATTTTTCATACCCAGAAAAATTTTAGCTAACTTTCATCTGTAACAATAGAGCTTCTATCATCCTCAGTGTTGATTCTACATTCCCAGCATATAAATATCAGAAAGTCACACCTCTGCTTATACCTCTGCCACAGAAAGGACAAATCTGATCACCAGCACAAACTTGCATCCCCCTGCCAGGAGCCAGGGGCTGAATTTCTTGCTACTGTGCAAGATCCTGAGATCTCTTGTTTGCAGGGCTTGCTCTTGTAGCTGCTGTTATATTTTGCCATCATTCTTTCAGAAATGCAAAAAGAAATACATATATTAATGAATAAGGATTAATTTCCTATATAAGCCATTACATTTGTTCTAAAAATCTTCAGCCTGAATACAGGAAGACAATTTAAAAGAAGTGTGGTTGAGACCCATGTAAAATTGTTGTGCATTCCTGAGAATTATAACTTCTAACTCCAACTCCATAAAGCAAACACTACATGCATTGTCATATGCCACTGAATGCAACTCACATAGTGGATACCCTGTGAAACTTATTTTATGCCTGTAATTAATCTCTCAGGAAGCTCTATATCATTCAGGGTTGATAGTCCACACTGCCTATATAGGTTACTTGTATCAGTTACAGCCAGCTCTTCAGAAACAACAGCAAATTAGTGTCACAAGACGTGCCAAGGAGTGACAAGGAGCACAGCCTAGGAAGTCATTAAATGAACAAGCCCACACACCCACAGGGGCAAACGTGAGCATCCAGGGAACATGAAAAACACTCGTCAGGTCAGAGGCCAGACCTCAGCAAACTTCATTCCTACAGCAGGCACATTGCTTTTAAAGATTCTCAGAAATCACAAAGCAGATACTGGGATTGAGCCTGACCTACAGTGGTAACATAGTCCTTCCTCCAGCACTGCAGACAATCTGAATCAAAAACTAACAAAGTACAGCTGCTGAAAAACAGAGTGCTTGGGAAATCCAAGGGAGCAAGAGGCTGAATTCTCACTTGGGAACGCTACTGAGGGCCACAGTCCCATGTTACTTAGTTTGACTCAACTACCACTTGCCTACCTTGTGCTGGACCAAACCCCCAGCTGCACAATCCAACAGCAAACAGCTGTCAGGGGATGAGCAGTGCCAGCACAGCCAGCAGTGCCTCCCACCAGAGGGACAGGGAGATGCCACTCTCTGGACAGCAGCTGCAAATCCCCGGCACCCACTGTGCAAAGAGAGAAGGACACAGCACTGTCCCTTTCAGCAGCAACTGATTAAATCTGCCATCGAGATACACTCTTAAAAGAATGGCTTTAATCTCTAAATAATAATAAGAGAATCTCTCTCAAAATGCAGAGAATATATGCCTAAAAAAGCATTATCATCTTAAAAGTCGGACGCAGACCAACCTGATACAGGCAGTTTTCAGCATGAGCTTTGTACACATTTCTGGAGAATAGCATAGCTCCCAGTTTTATAACAGGCATCAGAGTTACATTACTCAAGAGTAGCATTAACCTACATCAACTATCACCTGGATCATTACCAAGCAGAATAATTTACTAACTTCCACCCACAAACCAGAAGTACTCAAATGTTTTTCATAAAAATTGAGTCCAGACACAAAAGAAATCCCATATTATAGACTACAGAAAATACAACTGAAGCTATCAATTAGCTCCAGTCAGCCAAAGTCCTGCATTTGGAAGAACTCAGTGTCATAAAGGAAGTCAACAGTCAAAATACGACTCTAGGTAGCAGAAGCAGTGCTACCCACCAAAAGCACTGCTACCATGCTTGTCAACTGCAGTTACAGAGTGGCCTTCATTAATGTACTTGAAAAATATGTTTGATAAAAATTTTATTCAACCTATTTTAGGAACACAAAATAAAACAAGCTTCAGAATGATGAGACAAGCTTAAAAGTCTTCAGTAATACTTCGAGCATTAAAAAAACCCAAGCTTCTTGGTACAGTATTTCCATCACACAGAAACAGAAAACAGTTCCCTGAAGCAGACTGTCACTAATACACCATGTATAAATCACACCTAAGTAAAACACCTGCAGTTTAAAATGGCACCATATTGAATAGCTGTGCTAAGCCTAACAGACCTAGGTTAGATGCCCTTATATCATACTCTCAACATTGGGAGTTTCAGCAATTGCAGCACAGCATAATCAAGTCCCAAGGAATGAGGGGACTTCTCTCCCACTCCCTTGAGCCCTAATGAGATCATCTCCCCACACAGCAATCCTAGCCTGGGACCAAAGAGAGGGGCACAAGGAATAGGTTACAGATGACACATCACAGTGACCAATGAATCTAAGATGCCAGCACAGGGAGGGGACAAGGATGCAGCAGGGACAAGTGCCCCAAAACACAGGAAAGCAAGAGTGAGACAAGCCAGCTCCCTGCCATAGCCACAATGACCTGACAGGTTAGCCACTCACCTGGGTTCACATCAGCTCTGTTCCCTGGACAGCAGCACTGCTCTGTCTCTTCTGCCCTTGGCTCAAACATCTGTACCCTCTTGTCATCCCAGCTGCAGCTCCAAGCATTGTTTAGAGCTGTGCACAGCACCCAGATGGTCTGTGGCAGCTGCCCAAAATGCTGTTGTCCTCCTACTGCTGCTCCTACAGCCACACTGCAGAGCAGGCCCCTACCAGTGACAGTGCCCATAATAACTCCTGCTGTTTGCCCGTGTCCAGACAATAAAGCAGCTTCCATGCACCCTCTCCTAAAGGTAATGTGAGGTTCTGCCTCTGTGTTTATGACTGGAGAAAGGTTTTTAATCATCATCTCCCAAGAGGGCTGAGAGTACAAAGTTAGGAATCTTACCCTCCATGGATTGCTTCCATTTGCCAGGATCTCCATTCTGGACAGTCTATGTCACAGATTTAGAGGCACCAACTACTACTCTGGAAGCATTAAGGAAAAGGCCAGTTCATATCAGACAGGAAACCAGTGATAAAAACAGGAGGTAAAAGCCTGTGAAGCTTCCTAGTAAAGTAATGCACATACACTTCAATCAAGCAGATTGAAATATTCCAGTCCTCACAAGTGACTCCTGGATCACCAGTATACATTATCTGGCAATAAAAGCAAAAAAGCTCAGAACATTAAAGCCCATTTTCCCATTTTCTGCTGTAAAACTTCTTGGCACCCTCTTCTATATCACACACCAGGGTATCAGAACCACCTGCATCACTAAGAAATTGGTATTTCCTTATTGCTACCATTCAATTATCCTTATGACAAACCACCCTGGAGTCACTTTCCACTGAACTCCAAGCCCTCACACCTGCTGTTACTTCCATCAACAATGTCCTTTACCTGGAGGCTTCACCTAAGCTACATCCTTGGGAGAAGAAAAATCTACATATGCAAATAAAGGCCTGAGAAGACTGTTCCTAGATCAAATTAGTCAGTACGATTTCCAACACCACTCACTGTCAGCAAGCTTACTAATTTTGCAGTGCTGTAAGGGTGAAGGTGGAAGATAAGGGAACACCAGGCTGCAAATTACCTTAGAGGCATTAGTTTTCCTTTATTTTCTAAAGCTATTTTGAGCAGACCTTGACATGACACAAACACCAAACTGATAATTCAGGACACACTAGGTCAGAAATGTACCCAGAGAACCATACAGCTCACACCACTCACTGCCCTATCACAAGCCTCACAAATGACATGAGAGCCGAGTAAGATGTGCTTCACATGTTGGTCATTCAGCTTTAGTTAGTTGCACATGGATGTTTTCTAACACAACAGCTTTAAAAACAAAATTATATTTGGATTTCTGATGATACTTGTGCTAGAAATGGACACTAAGGACCTCCCAAACACAAGGATCTTGAACACCAGCACAACAGCCCAGCTTTTTTGGCTCCAGTAACCACCTTGAAAGAAAAGCCAGAAGAGAAGTCACACAGCTTTTAGATAACTGATTGGCAGGGAACAAAAAACCCAGGATCATTCTAGATGTCCCAACCTCTCAAACAGTGAAATTGCTAAATAAGACAGCTCAAAACGAAGGAATGTTTTACCTCTGAGCAGCACAGCCTAAATTGTTAGCTCAGTCAATCCACTATCAGAAAAAGTAAACTGAAGCTTTAGCTGCATTCTGGTAAGATTTTGAAGCTCTTTAACAGTCTAGAAAAATATACATTTGTCTTTTTCAGGTAAGCTGAACAAACTTCTCAAAAAGCCAAAAGCAAAATCTGCTTGAGTTACATACCCTGCTTTGTACAAAGCACTAAGCTTCCTGTGTCTTTATCAGCTCTCCTAATAAAGAACGTAAGGCTCTGTGATTTGATCTACAAGAATTCAACAATAGTTTTATAGTTTAGTATATAGTTTAATAGTTATGGTTTGTTCATCAAAAGAGAGTTCTGATATTTTCAAGATATTAGCAGTGCCTAACATCTCAAGTATATAAATCAGCTTTTGAAAGCCCCTAGAAAAATCTGCTCCCACAGAAGAATTAAACATGACATGGTCAGAGAGTCCAACAAAAGAAAATAAAGTATTTTTTCATTTGAACATTGGCATTTTAAGTATTTACACTGCTGTGAAGAGTTTAGATTACAGAAGTTTTCAAGAGACGTACATTTTCAATGGACTATATCCAAATTATTATACGTAACGATACAAAAGTCTTCTAATTTCTATTCCAGTGAAGGCTGACAAATTGTGTAAGTTTTCAGCAGACACTGTTGATGCTTTACAAAAATGTTACTCACACACACAGTCTCTTAAGTCATCTATTTTGTACTGGAAAAATTAATCAGAATAATTTTCAATGTGTTAATTTTAGGATGTCTACTGCAACATCTGGAAAAAGCTATGTAAAGAACACAAAGCATGTACATACATAAATATTTACATATCCTTCGAACTAGGAAGTCTCAGGCTACCAAAAACACAAAAATATCTGAATATTTTGACTAACACTCAAGAATATTGTAAGCTCTTTTGCTTTCTTGGCTACATGAACTGTTTAATCAACCTCTGTTAAAACTAAGTTTCATATAAGAAATGCACCACATAGAAGTCAGACAGGAAAGCTCAGACCAGCCAGGCTACCTGTTTAACAGCAGTGACAGTGAAAGGACACTGCCTTCTGGCAGCTTCCCTTTGCCAGGGTGTTAGGGACTTCCTCCCACAAACTGCATCTGGAATTCAGGCTTGAGCACTTCAAAATTCACTTTTTTTCTTCCACTAATTTGTCTAATCACATTTCAATCTAATTTGCACTCAAGATATGCCACGACAATGGAGTTGTGATATAATTATACACTGGGTAACAATGGATTCTCACAATATAATTACACATTACAGGAAAGCATCCTTCAGCTACCACCTCAATAATTTCCTAATGCACCACCCATAGTAGCTTCCCACCTCCAATTCCATACTGACTACAGAGATTTCCCCACCACAGCTTCCCAAAGAATGCTCCCCTGCTGATCCACCCCTCTGACCTACTATACTGCCTCTTTACAGGGGAAAGCTGGGAGCACCTCCACACCAAGCTACACAATGTGTTGCATGGTTGTGTTAATTGAACAGGAATGGTTTCACTGGGGTTTAGTCGCAAAAAGAAAATTATTTGCATACATGAAGTATCTCAACTTTCTTACTGTTCATGGCAGGATCCCAGGGCTATGTTTCGCCATTCCCAAGTAGTCCAGGTTAATTTTGACATCTAGAACAAGGTTTGGGAAGAGAAAAAAATTGTCACACGCGTTTGCACACTATTATCCAATGTACATGTTATTTTAAAGATCTGCAGGGTAGAGCATCTCCAACAGAGTTAACTATTGGTTTCTGCAGCCCTTTTGAGCTCTGTCTCTAGTGTGAGTGGAGAATTGGATAGAGCTCCACTTCTTGCCTGAAGGGGAAGTTCACATAACTCACTAAAAATCTGTGGCATCCTGCTCTTTTCCATGCATATGGAATATTTCATATAGAAACCCACAAGATCACAGCTCCACATAAAAATCAATTTCAACAGTAGCACAAAAGAAAAAAAAGTCAGATGTAATTTTTGCTTTGAAGCTACTCAGGCAGTCGCCATCTGAGAACCACAACCACCATTTCATGTACATCACTAAATATATACAAGCCATGGGAGGTACAAAATTCCTAATGGAAGTAGTACCTTGCACCGTGATCCCAAGCCAAGCCCCCTTCTCACAAATTCCCCCCAGCAGCTGTTACCACAGCAGGAAGCTCTGGCTGGGCTTGCACAGGCTGAGCTGAAATAGCACCAAGTTACAGTGAAAAGTCATCTTACAGCCATGAACAACGGGATAGAGGGATTTAGGAGGAGATACTGTATTTCTTTTTAATGCCGATTCAAAAGGAAAACAGCAGGCAGTTACCCCAAAAAGACAAGGGGAAATCACCAGTGTTGTTATTTGCACTGACATTGATTTTTTAGAATTCATTCTAATGTAAAGCAGAGTGAAGAAATGCTGGCAATAATGCTGCTAGCTTTCATTTCCTATGCATTTCTTCTCAGAAAAGAAAAAACTGAAAACATTGCACTTGGCAATTCATATTCTCACGCTGTTAGTACCAGTAAGTGAGGGTCACTTCTATAATTCAATGAATGAACAGAATTTTTTCAATTACAAGCCCTTGCCAATCAAATTATTCATCCAGTTAAAACAATACTAACAACAAAATCACATAGGAAAGTGCAGGTTAACCAATAATAATGGATCAGAAGCACTAGGGGCCCTTTAAATTTCTTAACAAAAACAAAGGGTTTACCTAAAGATGAGAGGCTATGGCAGTCTTATTTCATGACACTTTTGATACTCCTCCTTAAAATGTGCATATATAAAAGCAAAATAATTTGACACAGCTATGGACGGCAGCAATCAGAATGACTCACGTTTCAGAACTAAAATACCATTGTGCCAGCCATGACACACACAGTTTATCAGGAAGCTTCTTACAGTTTGTTTTGGTGAAGAAGGCCAGAAAGATATGAAGTTAGAAACTAGTTTCTGGTGGCGAGAAGCCCTTAAAAACCAGGAGTAAGATCCAGCTCTCCCCCATGCCCTATGAGCACATTTTGCCCAACCTGCAGGGCAGCAGAGCCCTGTCAGGCTGCTCCAGTGACACACCAGCATTACACTGCAGGGCCTTGTGAAAGGCTCTCAGTAATGAAAATCTCAAACAATGTCAGACTTGTTAGACACATCTGGGATGGCAGTAAAACAAGAAAGTCAATACAAAGATAGCATTTTCTCCACGGACCCGCTCATTTTTTCCTCCTCCCATTTCTTTTTCTGCCATTATTTATTCCTGACTCCTTTACAGTTTAGGACTGTAAAGTGTTGCCATGCAACCTCTTACCTTGCACATTCATGTTTTCCAGCCCAACTTCCTCCTACCATTAATTTTACTACAGAATAAACAATCTGAACTAGTAGTGGGAGCTGGTTACAACCATGATGTGGACTCTTCTGTAGACACGTGGGGAAGACAAGACCCTGCTGCACAGCAGCCCCACACCACGTGCCCTGGTGCCTGGCAGCACCACCAGAAGGGTGCCAGCACTGCCATCCCCTGCTTCCCCATGAAATATGTCTAAATTTAATCACTTCTTTCACTCCACACCAGCAGATCACATAAACCAGAAGATACACTCATTCCCCATGAGGACGATGAAGTGGAATTTTCTTATTTCAGCTGTAATCACAGGGTTGTTTGCAGGGAGAAGCGACATTTCTTCCTCCAAGTAACCCTTTAGCTTGTGAACCTCTACCCTAGGTTTGGATCTCCTCCTCTAGGTACAGCTGTGCCATGGAAGAGCTCAGCATCCTTGGCTGCTTGTCCCTGCTCTCTGCCATAAAGCTCCAGCTGAGCTGCTCTTTAGTACTCCCTAACCTATTTACTCAGGATCAACCAACACAAAGAGTGATTATTTACGCTGTTTAAACCACTCCAGCTTATTTTGGTTGACATTCTGCTAAAGAGCTCACATAAATGTTTAAGCTGCCATAGGTAAGGTTTAAAATACCCTTACTGAAATATTCTCTCCTCCTACAAACTAGGAATGATAGCCAACAGCAAGAGAAAGCCAGCAGCAGACAAGAAATCCCTGCTGTCATCCCAAAAGAAGCCAGGGCATTTGGCACATTCATCGTCACCGAAGAAATCAATTTTAAGAGGAGGGCAAGTCCAGTGTACATCTGCTCAGCCCTTTCTCTCAGAAAGGATGTAACTTAGAGCTCCAGGAGCCAGGACAGCCATGTGAGCACCTACAATAACATTTCACACAAACCCCTGCCCTTGAAGGAAGAGAAGAGATGCTGGTAAAGTCCACCACATTGCCTTAAGGCTACAAGAAAGAGAAAAATGTTACCACCACAGACTAGATTTAGACTACTGGCTTACTAAGATTTTAGGAACAATGGCAACTGTTGCTTTATACAGTTGTACCCAACCCCATCCACTGCCACCAAACCAGAAAAATAACCAGTGGAAGAAAGACTACAGCAGCATAGCAAGATTTGGGAACAGAAACTGCCTTTTTGTTTGGCACATGGGAGGCACTACCATAACAAGGTCTTGGTGCATCACTGTGACTCTTAATTATCATCAGGTAGACACACCAGCTAGAACACTATGACAAAAAAGGAAAGGAATTGCAGTAGGAACACAGAATCTCTACCTCCTTGCTAAAGGGAACTGCTAGGGGCATTGTACCATGGTTCATTGAGAGCCTCACAGCAAACTCCTCCACATACCAAAATTTACATTAAGACAAGGTACTAAACCATTCCTGAAAAAGATTAGCAAAGATACAGGCCATGCTCTCTTGCAGAAAGTGATACCACCAGCATTTCTGAGATAAGTGATAAGTTAACACTTCCACCAACCCCAAGACAGTTGATAACATGATCATCTCATGACTTATCCTTTAAATAACAGAACTCTGGAAATTAAGGACTGAATTCTCAGACTCAGGGGTAAAACATCGTGCCAAGCCTCACTTGGATCACAAAACTTGCCACAATAGTCCTTTTATCATTAGAGATGACAGTGTTTGGTACTGCCCAAGCCTAATAAGGAACAGAGACAGTGAATGCTGGCACATTTATTTCCCCATGACAAATGTGAGCAACCACAAGAGACTGGTCAGTACTGAAAAGTGACCAAGGCAGCAGCATAAGGCAGCTCAGGCAAACCCTGGTAAATTCAATATTGTTGACTTATCTAGATTTATCCTTCAATTCCTTTGTAGTTTAAGTGTTTAATTCCTAAATTCCAGCTTCAATGTGTAAGCTTGCAAAGTCTTTTGTTTGTATCTCTCATAGGACATACACCCCGGTGGAAATACTTTAATTCCACTGTATAGAAACAAGCTTTGCTTGGAACAGCAAACACAAGAGCCCAGATTAAATTTCTAACCATAAAATCATTGCTATATTGTAAGTTCAACATTAAAGAGAGCAAAACTGGTAACGCTCTTACTGTGAAAAGCTTCCAACATACACAGGCAATAAAATACAGTTGTTAATAAGTATCAGCAATATAACCTCACATGTCTGTCCTAACTTGTAGTTGCTACTACTTAAAAAGTTACTCACTAACACTGAGCTGAAAGATATTCAGGGAGAGGGGTGGTAGGCATAAACTATTAATGCAAGGCTTCTACAATTTTGGCACCATGGCAGATAATCAGCTTCTAATTTAAAAAAAATTACATATATATATATATATATATACAGAACACATGCCCACGCCTGTAGGATTCTAGTGCCACTTGCAGCTTTCTTTAAATAAAGGATGTGCTACTCACTTCCTCAATTCTATTCAAAATCTGTGGGCAGCCATAAACTTGCCCAGAACCATGTGTTTTGTAACACTGAAACTAGTTGAGAATCGAGCACTGAGAAGCCAGAAGCAGACAAGAGCAACCCATTTCTCCCTCTTGGCTCCCTTCAAGAGCCAGGTATCCTTCAGCAGGATACAGGGCAGCATTTGAATCTTCCAGAACTGAGAAGAAGTTTCCCCCCTTCCTTAATGTAGTGTAGAATTTCTGCTTTAATATAAACATTTACCTGAAAACATGAATTTAAGCATTATGGATCATTCAGCTTCCTCAGAGATGGAAAGCTAACTGGAGAAGAGCAATCCCAGGAAGAGCTCTTTGAGGGCATCTGGAAACGTGACTAATTTGAAATGGGAGCAGTGCCCTGGTCCTGCTGAGCTGAGTTTGATGCTTCATCCCCAGTATCCACTAGCAGAAGTCATGCTGCTTTCCCTCCACACAGCTCCAGACACAGTTCCTGCCTCTACCTGTGAGAGCAATAGCAAGGTGTAGCCACAGGGTGAGTTAGCAAACTGATAAAAACATTACTGAGCTGGTAAGTTTCCCATGAGCTAAGCAGCACGAAAGAAATCACCCTGCAACCACTCAAGCATTAGCTCTGCACAGAGAGCTGCAGCAGACCAGGGAACAAGGTAGGACCACCCAGAGGCACATCTGATGAGGTACCTGCAGCACCAAAGTGTCTCCAGAGCTTCCAGCATCAGATTTTGCTGCCTGAGTGTGAATCTTCTGCTTAATTTTCAATCCTTAACAAGTTTACAAAGAATTTTGAAATTCAAAATAAATACTTTGTGTTGTTTTCTCACAATTATTTTAAAATGTAAAAAAATACACTACAATCATATATCACAGAACCAGAGCTTCAACTTTAGCAAGCCAGTACAGTAAAAATGTGCTGAGTATTTCAGATCATCATCTTAACATACTGCTGGATACCTCCCATTAGCATCATCAGATAAGGTCAGTTATTCAAAGGACTCAAAGTTCTCACCATACTAAATTAAATGCATGTGGAACACATTCAATTTAAACTAGAACCCACTACTCACATGGAGAGCCCAAAGAACAACCAGGAAAAGGGAACTGGGTTGAAATTCACATTTATCTTTGCTTTTTCAGCCTATAAGATTCTCTCTAATATTTAATCATTATCACTCACACTCATTCTGCTGAATTTTTTCATTAGATGGCACCTCACCTTCCTCATAGCAATTTGGACTTGACCAGATGGTTATGGTGTAAATTAAGCTCATTTAGCATGCACCATGGTTTTCATTTGTCATGATGCTAAATCCTGGTCTGCAATTTCTGAATAATAAACAAATAAAATTCGTTTCTTTTCCTCACCAAGAAAAAAGGACCAAAGTTTTTCCCTCACTGCCCTGCAAAGATGGAAATTTACATTCGTAACAGGACTCACATGATGAGTAGCTGAGTACTGCAGAATTTGTTAAAACACATACTTTAAAGTCCTCAGAGCAAGGACAGGCACTCCAATCACCCATCCCTAGTTTTAACCATGAGATCCATGCAACACATTCCCATAAGCTTTGTGCCAACTGTTTTTCTTCTTGCAAGGTAGAACAGCTTAGATAGGACCTCTGTCCTAAAGCAGCTTACACCTCCCAGTTCAGGCAAATAAAGAGACTTCTGAGAGGCAGGACAAACAAGTACATATGCCAAGAGCAAAGTGTCTGACATCATGGGTAAATAGTCCTGCTGCTTTGTCTACTGACAACCAGTTCAGCTCTGGTCCCATCCACACCTGCACAGAGAGCAGCAGCAGCTTTGCCCTGTCAGTAGCTTTCCATGGGCATCACTCTCTGGGCACCCTCCAGAGAAAGGGCCCTTGAAAAGGGAGAGCAAATTGTGCAATGTGACAATTCAAGCAGGCATGGGGCACCTGGTAAGACTGATGATCTTTAATAAGGAACTGGAGAAAGGTCTGAAGTTTTCCCCAAAATTTAAGCAACTACAAGTCAGGGTGAAAGCTCTAAGAACTTATTTAAAAGCAAAACTTCTGTTCACAAGCTATTTTCATTTGTATTTCCTCCTGTACATAAGCTTGTTCATATTTTAAATATTTCACATTAAAGAAATCAGAATAGCTGGCATTGCCAAACCCATCTCACATTTCACAACTACAGAACACACCACCAAGCAGCTGCATCAGTCACAAAGAAGATTAAAAAAAAGTCCCAAGGAATCATATGACCATTGTCATTAGTATTAACAAAGCACTGTTTCCACAAAAAGAAATCTAATTACATATTTCCAACAGCAAGTTTAAAGCAAAAACATCAATAATACAAAGCAGTAGCTGAGGCATTCTTCAAAAAGTAGTACAGCCGACTCACTTGAAAACAGCATTTAAGAACAGGCATTGAAGACATCAAATTCATTACAGGACACTGAGCATGGAAAATCACCCAAATTTTCTCAGTCTTCTGAAATACACAGGCCAATTAAAGGAGTCAGGTTTAAATTTTGTCACAGGCTGCAAGCTCCTCCTGGGTTCAACAGATCCCTTCCTACCTCAAAATCCAAAAGATATCTTCAGGAAATCCATTTCTGAAACATTTCTGTCACCAATACCTAGTTCCACATTCCAATTCCCTGTATCTGCCACGCCAGTGCACTTTTAGCCTGGTTCCCTTGTCAGAATCTCCTGATACAGGATATAGGCTGTCTGCACTACATGGCATAGGCACACTTTCACCCCAAAACACCTCCTACTGTGGAAAGCCCTCAGAGACAAAGCTTTATGAAAATAATTCAGATAAAACCGGAAAATTTTTCAATTCCCCTGAATGCCCACTGAAAGCATGCCCTTACTCCCAGAGACTACAATCTAACATTGCTTAATTACTTTGTAGCTCTTCAAAGATGCTTTGCTTAAGGCTAGCCCATATACTTGGAACAAGTTTCTTCCCCAGCAGTGTTTCTAAATCATCCACAAAGCTCTAATCTCCCACCTTTAATAAAGTTGTTGCATCACAAATAGTTAAAAAGAATACCATAAAAATGTTTCCAGTCAGTACTCTGACAATGTAATACAGCTGTGGGAATTAAAAAAAACCTGAAAGTAGAGAACTTTGAAAGGAAAGCAGAACATATGTTGCCCCATCTATTTAAGCTTTTACCTCCCACTCACACTGACACCCATAAACACTATGCCAGATCTGTGATAAAAGCATCCATCCCTGAGAACCCAGCCCCAGGCTGTCAAAATCAACTCTGATAAGCTATTAAGAGTCATTAGAAAAGTTTTGCACTATTGATACAGTGAAACAGCCAAACACCTAATATGTTCTGAGGCTGCTATTCTTAAGACACGTCATAATTGTTCAATTTTTGCCATAGTGCAGTTTCACAGAGTTTTGCCAGCACAGACATATCAACTAAAAGAGTAAAGGAAAAAAAAAACAGCTATATACTAGGCATCACAGCTATTTCAACAACCTAACAACCATGAAGAACACAAGCATTTCTGACAGCTTGGCTTGTGGTGTTTGTGGAGGTAATAGAGTAGTACCAGCAGAGACACTTCCAGCAGAACACACTGCAGATTCCTTTGGAGTCTCTACCAACACTTTCTTTGTAGTGTTGATTAATTAACCCTCTCTAACAGCTGGACCACACCAAGAACATACAGCCCTGAAGGTAACTTCAATGATCTCTTATTTCAGACAACAGAGGTTATATACCTTTAGATCCAGACAACCTGGGCTTGATCACCATTGTTAAAGAAACGCATACAAGTATCGTATTACACTGAGATTGATTCAACATGAGATAAGCTTGTTGGTTTTTTTTTTTTTAAGAACTCCAGAATTTCTCTCAGCCTGTTGGAAAACAAAACAAAGAAAAAAACCCACACTTGTGACTAGAATTCATAGAACCATAGAACAATTCGGCTTGGTAGGGACCTCAAAGACCATCCTGTTCCAACCCCTCTGCCATGGGCAGGGACATCTCCAACTAGACCAGGTTGCTCAACGCCCCATCCAACCTGGACTGGAATTCAGGGGGAAAAGCAAGGCTTTACTTTGTATGCCCCATCCCACTGTGCCTCTAGACAGTCCATGAGGCAGCAGAAGAACCCCTCCTGCAGCAGCTACATCTCACTTCCCCTCTGAGCCTCACGTGCTCCCCAGCAGCGAGAGCAGCTGCACAGTCTCCCTTCCCTGCTTTGCCCCCACAGGCTGCCTGAGACCATCCCAGTGCTCGGCATCGCTCCACAGACATGCTCTGCTGTCCTTTGGGGGACTCCACTGCAAACTGGACCAGGGAATCTGGGCATAACCCTTTTCTTCTGGCTGAGTACATTTGTCGATCTGCTTCATACATCACCAGAAGTTGTACCAATGATACCATGAACTGCAGAAGTCTCCAAGCCACTATTACTGCTACAGATCATGTACAGTTGAACTACAGCCTCAGATGACATTCAGTTTAGTGAATCTTTTACAGAAGAGCAGAAAAAAAAATTCTTTACAGTAATTTAAAAAGCTGTCTGGGGCAAAGTCATTTTAATTCATTTTTGACACCTAGTGTCATTGGCTCACTAGAAGCAGTCTTGCTTCTTTGAAGCAGAGCAGCATGCTAATTTGTGCTGGCACCTCACTACAATTTTTTGAACTTTAAAAGTGAATGAAAATGTTTAGAAGCACAAGTTTGAAAATCATAGAAACAAAGAGATCACAAGAAGTGCATTCAGGATAGCATTTAATCCAAGTTACTACACAAACTTTTTTTACTATCAGCACTCTGCAGCATATTCTAGTATTAAACAGGACTGCAGAATAAGCTTTACCGTGAAATCAGAGAAGAGGGAAGAGTGCCCTGAAGGTTATTCATTAGCATTATCTCTATGTGTAGCTCACTGGGGAAAGAATAAGGAAAACTCCTCTGTGGCATTCTATTCAAATGTATGAGGCATATTTAAATGGGTAAGAGAAGTATTTCTGATGCAGATTTCACAGCAGGTCCAAGACAGCATCAGTTTCATTAACACTCAGAAAATCCAAGCTGAAGAGCCCTTTGCCATATAAAACTGAAAAAAGATGTGCACCTTGCATCTCCTGAATTATACAAAGGAGCCGAGCCAAGACTTTGAGAGTTACTAAGTCAACGTAGCACTTTTCATACGGAGGCGAAAAGTCCCGAACCGTATCTACTAAAAACAGAGCTTGGCCTAAATTTTATGGAAACAGGGAGAAGAGGAAACTGGCAAGTTAATTACAACCTACAGCTACGTCCCCCTTCCTAATGTCTGCATCTCAGAACTAATCCCCAAAACTCCCTCCTGCACCCAGACCTCATCCAGCCTATTTAAAGACCAGGGAACAATAAACACTGACGAGCAGAACGGCCCGAGTGAAGGAAGAGAACGATTACAATGGCTGCACAACAAAGCCTGGAAAAGGAGAGTTAAAGATACTTTTTGCGAGCGGCACAAGCGCAGCTGCCCGGTCCGCACACGCCGCCAGCCGCGACACTCCCGCTGTGCCCCCCGGCCACTCCCAGCCGGGACCCCCGTCCTGCCAGACCCCGTCCCTGCCCCAGCGCTGCCCCGCCGGGCACGGCGCACTTGGGCTCCGTCCCTGCACAGAGCCCCCTCGCTGGGTACCCGCTGAAATGGGAGCACCCCCGCCTTCCCTCCCTCACCAGCGGGGTCCCCGCACTGCCCCACGCCGACCCCCCCCGGCACAGGGGTACCGCCCGCCGCCCCCAAAGTGCAGCCGGGACGCGCCGCTGCCGTCCCGCACGCAGGGACCCCCCGCCGCCAGCAGCGCTCCCCCCGCGGCCTCCGCGCAGCCCCCGGTGAACGGGNGGCCCGGCTCCGCGCGCGCCCCCGCCCCGCCCGGGCCCGCGTCACCGGCACGGCCGTGAGCACTGCGCCTGCGCGGGGCGGGGCCGGCGGGAAAGGGGCGCGGTCTCAATCAGCGTCGTGAGGGGGGACGGACGGATGGACAGACAGAGGGACAGAGAGAAATAGAGAGGGAGGAAAAGAGGGGAGAGGGAGGGGCCACGCTGCACAGGGGTAGGAGGGCTGCCAGGAGGGCTCGTCTCCACCAGCTGGGTGCATCGGGAGAGCTGCTGGAACAGCAGGAAGGACAGAAAGAGGCAGCAAGTCATAAAATCACAGAATGGCTTGGGTTGGAAGAGACCTTAAAGATTTAGTTCCAACCCCCTTGCCGTGGTCAGGGACACCTTCCACTGGATCAGGTTGCTCCGAGCCCCATCCAGCCTTGCCTTGGACATTCCAGGAATGGGGCATCCACAGCTTCTCTGTGCCAGTTCCTCGCTACCCTCAAAGTAGGTGATTTCTTCCCAATATCAAATCTAAACCTACTCTCTTTCAGTTTGAATCCATTCCCCCTTGTAGTAGGTTACAACAGTTCCCAGTGAAGAGCCCCTCTCCAGCTTCCTTGTAGTCCCCTCTCAGACACTGGAAGGCTGCTCACCAAGTCCTTGGTGGCCCAGGGAATGCCAGTGATAGATACACAAAAACATCTCCTTGTGCTCCCCAGGGGATTCATTTGGGATCAGCGATATTACCAAGTGAAATGCCAGCCCCAAGCTGCTCTCCCGACCATGGTGTTGGCTCCTGGAGAGCTCAGAATTGCTTCACCTGCTCCCAGAACGCTGGAGGGTGCTAACCCTGAGTTTTCTTCACAGTCCCCTCGTCTTTTTCATGCGGCCACATCTTTGATTTGGGAGCTGCTGTTCTGCCTGTATTGTTTCCTGTAAACAATGCCTTTAATTACTGAACACCCAACATTCAGCAAATTTTTGACTGCAGGTAATCTTAGGGCAAATAATGCCTTAGTCAAACCTAGTTAACCCTAATGAAGTTATAGGAATTTTAGCAATGCAATTGAGGGCAGAACTTGATGCAAAACTAATTACAAAGCCATAGGTAGCCTTTCAGCCAAGACAGCAACCAGCTCCTCAATGTTTTAACCCTAGAAGAAAGGTTGAACAGCCTATGAGACCATAACACACCATTTGGGAGTTGTGTATGTCCAACAGCACTTGCTTTTAAAACTCTTTTTTATCTGGACACCTTTGGCTTATCAAAGCCAGTGCAGCATCTATCTCAGAGCAAAAGATATCCTGGCTGAGTAACGCTCTAACAGAGTTTGCTATGGGCAGTTTTGGGTTCACTTCTGTTCTCCTCACATCGAGACAAACTGAAGCAAATTCAGGCACAGGGAACCAACTCACCTCTACTCTGAAGCTGACAAGAAAATCAGTATCTCAGTTGCAGAGGAAAGCATTTTTTGTGTATTTTTTTTCAAGTCCTGTCCTTGAAAATGACCTCTTGCATGAGCCAGTGCCAGTCTCAACTTATCTTTACAAAACTTTCAGAAGAATTCAACTCTGCTGAGAAGAGACATGGACAGAGTGACACAGTGGATATAACACAAATGTTCCCAAATAGAATAACTCCAGTATAGGCATGTGCTCAGTCACAATATTTTACAGAAAGAAGGTTGCAGCAGCAACTTCTTCACCTTTTTGCTTCTTTCTTTCCCTTAGAAAAGGAAGTGAAATTTGCCATTTAGATGGACAGCAACTATAAAACACATGTCACTCCAGATATTGCTCTTTTTTCCTACTGCTCTTTTTTATCCCAAGGCAAGGGAATGTCTCCAATGCACATTTAACATGGGCTCTTGCCCAAATTCAAGCCCACACTTCCAACAGCACAGAAACTTTCTGATCCTCTTTGCTCATTTGCCTGGCAAAAGATGGCTTTTTACAGGCCAGGTTCCATCTCGTTTCACAGTTGAATATTCCTTTCACTTCATCTTTTTTTTTTTTTTTTTCCTTTTTTCATTTTTTTTTAACAGAGGACATGGCAAAGGAATCAAGTGCTCGTAGTGCTCCAGTGTACTTCCAACAGTTCCACCTTGAAAACCAGGTAAGTTTTCCTGGTCTTTACCTGGGACCTCTCAGCACCAAATTCCAGCACGCGTCTGGAAGCCCCCAGGAGCCCAGCTGTGCAGGGGAGGGCTGCCAAGTCCTGTTCAGCAGACCTAGGCTTTGTCACTAAGGAGTTCTTCTTGAAAATACATGTACTGGAGTTGCTTAGATATTATAGTGTCATTAAAAAACTTGTTCTAATCATACTTTTCTACAAAGCTTTGATTCCTGTTATGTATTTCTCTACAAGCAAGAAATCCACCTGAAATTTGCTGTCGACTCACTGTCAGGCATCTCAAAGTATAAACACAGCACAAGAGAAATACACAAAATTACTAATACAAAGCAATTTACAAAGTTAAGTTTTATACATAATTTTAATATACATTACATACTATATTTCAGCAAGACAGTATTCACAAGCATTTCCTGTACAAGTCTATTTACAGAATAGTTCCTTTCAAAACAGCATTCTAAGTATTTATGCTGACAAATTGTATCAGATACAATTTGATACAATTTGATAATTATACTGAACATAATTTGGTGTGATCATTTATGTTTTCAGCATCTAAGAATAGTATAAAAAATGAAATTACCAGTTCACTTTGCATTGATGTTACAGATTAGAGATAACAATATTCATTAAGCAACAGCATATCCTGTTTGGAAATTATACAACTCGATTTTATCTCCAAGAAGACTTGTACCCAATACCACCTGAGCTTGAAACAATTCACTCTGAGCATTTGCCATAAACTGTAAAGGAATCTGTTACAAAGCAGAACACAGAACTTGGGTAGAGGAGAAACTAAACTCTATTAAGTTTCAATTGCTTGTGGCTACACTGATTCCCTATTTGCTATTCTCCAGGTGGTTGCTGTTGAGCTTGATTTGAGCATGTGAGGAGCTGCAGATGACATGTGGTAGTGAGTACCCACACGTGTTTAAGGCAGCATTTCTGCAGCTCTTTCAACCAGCATTGCCTGCCAAAGTGAACTGTAGCATCTATGACCCTTTCTCCAAGGGCAGGGCTACAGGTGGAGATGCATCTATGTGCTTCCAGATGTGAAGTGAGCTCCTGCATGAATGGTTCTAATTTCCTCTTGCTTTCTTCAGTCTGCAATTTAGAAAAGTTACTTCCAGGACTCATACCTTTTCCATAATCAAAATGTTTTGTGTAGGATAGATCTGCATATTCATGCCAAAATAACAGACTCACAAAATTAAAATCATTATAATATGAGAGGCAAGGTGCATATTTGTCAAGCAGTAAACACTGAAAATGTTTGGTGGCAAAAAAAATCATTCATTTAAAGTGTTTTTAAAGCTGACTTTCCCCCTGAATACAGCTTGGTTCCAGACATGCATGGTGCATTTCTGAAGTTCACTGACAACTATGGCTCCCACTAATGCACAATAAATCCTATGGAGCTGGAGTAGAAGGGAACATCTGCTGGGAACAGGCAGTTCCTGACCTTCTGGCTGTTCCTGCAGGCTGCCATCCCATTCCAAAGGCTGGGACAAGCAGAGGGAACTGACTGTCTGGAGGGGCTCTGGGACCACAGCCTCCAGCAGGGAGAGAGGGATCTGAGCAGCCATACACCACATTTGCTGAGGCTGGTGAGGCCTCACAAAAAATCTTCATTCAGAGTGGAATGTACCTACACCCTATTCTTGGTGTTTCCCCAGGGTGTGAGTTGGAAATTTCCCCAAGAATGTTATCAAAATAAAAATCTCTGGAGGGAAGAGCAGTGCTCTACAACTTTGTCCTACTCTGTTTCCACTTCCAACAGCACCAAGGAGTCACCAGCCACTTTCCAGGAACATCAGCAAGGAAAGCCTCCCAATTTCTCAGATATCTCCTGTATGAAAGACAGCCTGGTAGCCTCTCCCCCTGTCCTGAGTTGCAAACATGAGATACCTTCGGTGCACAGCATGAAAAACAGAAATTTCACATTCCAGTCTCATACTTTAGGGCATAGAAATGGGTATTACCTTCCTCAGCACCAGAACATTGGTCAGATCCGAGCCAGCTGAGTTGCACAGAGACATGGCCATGCCTCCCCAGACAGCTGCAGGCAGCCCTCCAAAGCTAATGATGCTAAAATATATATTAAAGCCTTGTCAAAAAAGATATTGAAATGTCTCTCCTTGCACAGTCAGTGACTTTGCATTACAAAAGTACCAGATACTAGAGATGTTCCCAGTGCTTGGAAGAGGAAATAACTGCCTGGTACGTGCAGGCACACAAAAGCATTCTAAATTAAATTATAATACTGATAAATCCTGCATACACAAGCCTT
Organism: Chaetops frenatus; assembly: GCA_013400775.1. NCBI lineage: Eukaryota > Metazoa > Chordata > Aves > Passeriformes > Picathartidae > Chaetops > Chaetops frenatus. The sequence continues at coordinate 852,911 of VZTR01027100.1, read as the reverse complement.
GATTTTCAACCTTTTCTCACCACCCACAGCCATTTTCACAAATGTAAAACTGAGGGCTAAACAACAACCTAAAGATTAATTTTTCTTGATACCCTTTCGAACGCCTCATTTCTCTTTGCCCTCTCAATGTTTTGTCTCTCTTTGTCCTCCACATAGTCACCTACCACTGAAAAGGCAATTACTGGGGCAGCAGAGAATCACAGACAGCTTGAACGACCTGCCCTTCTCTACCAGGCAAGCTCACCACAAAACAGGGAAGAAATCAGCATAAACAGTATTGCTACTCTCAGAGAAACATTTCCCATGTAAATGGAGCATCTCACTGGAGAGACATAGTTAAAATATTAAAATATGGAGGAAAGGGGAGTTGCTTTGGCCACTGAGCATTAAAATTCATCATGTGGATGAAAAAAAAGACAGAAGACATTTAGGTTATATTTGATGCAAATCTTAGGATTTCAGGAAGACAAATGAAATGTGAAGGGAGTAGAAAGAAAGATGGGGAAATCAGAGAAGATGACTGCAGGGAGTACAGTCTGTAACTAGCATTCAGGCAGAAAGGAGGCCATCCAGAGCAGGCAGAGATTTAAATGCCTCAAGGATTCAGAGTGGTTCTAAAATTCAACCCAACAACTACAAAGAGAGAATCTGACCTAAATACTCCACTGACATCTTTACATTGTCCAGTGCAGCAATAACCTCTGTAGTTTGAGGCCATGAAGGACTCATATAAAAGCAACACTGATATTTTAATGCTATTTTTAAAACTCATACATGCTAAGATTGCTGATTGACTTATTCTTTTCAAGACATACTGGTAGATTTTACATTCTGTAGCACACCAGCTTTGCATAAAAGGGTGGAGTAGGGAAGTGGGGATCAGGCAGTCAGAGGTCCATTGCCCAGGGTATAACTTCTTATGGTAAACACACAAAAATGTTTTACTCACTTTGCCTTGCAGGGTATGATTGCAACATTTCCATTTGTAGCAAGGCCTTCCTCATCTTCAGTTGACTAAATTGTTTTGGAAGCCTTCCTTGGGAACATTAACACTGACAAATAACAACCTTTACCAGCTGCAGTCTGCCAGTGCCAGCCCCAAGTCTTCTCTTACCTCAAAGGATTTAACTCAAAAAATAAATAACAGTGAAACTTGTCATTTCCTCCAAAGTAATTTTGGAGTTTATCACATCTTTCCTCCAGTGAAAATCAGCAAAGCAGAATTTCAGATTTAGAGGAATAGCTATTTTTAAAATAGATTTCTTCCTGTTATAATATGTTATCATAAAATATCACTATCAAAAGATCAGAGTCCTCTTCCTTAGCTGAGGTAGAGAGCCATTTGGGAGTCAGGACAGGCTGCAAGTTGTGCCTGAACTTGGTGCAGGACTCAGTCAAGACATTTCTTTGGTATTTCAGGTATTCATCCACAACAGCTTTTATTTTTAATACAGAAATTTTCCTGTAAAGTCTTTCCTTTCTTGCTCTCTTTGAGATTCAAATTTATAAAGAAGACTGAAGCAACTCAATATTTTAGTTGTATTATTTCTCTACATTGCTTTTATCTTGATTTCCTATACACATTTTGAGGCAGTCTAGAGAGGGGTGGGAACTTGAAGTTTGAGTTATACATTATCAGCAAGTCCAAAGTCTCAATTATCTGGGGTTTTTTAATGTCAGATTTGTATCTTTATGGTGCCTTTTCTAAAGTTTGGCTTGTTTTATAGCTTTTACAGTTCTCAGGAAAAAATAGCCAGATGTAATTCTTTCTTACTGTTAGGCAAAAAATGAAGTAGTACAAGTCAGGAAGTTTGCTTCCAACAAAGGCAGAGGAAAAAAGCAAAGCATTCCCATCAATTCCTTTTTTTTTTTTTTTTTTTTTTCTGTACACCAGCATTGATCTTTGAAGTGCCAGCATGGGGATACTTTATGATTCATTAAATAATTTTGTTTGCATTCATGTATATACATGTTCCAGCAGCCAACAGAAATGCAGGGTTAATCAATGTCTTCTGCAAGTTCTCACTGTTCTTCTAGCTTGAGCAGCAACTGAAACAACACTTTTTGCACAGAATTACTAATCACCACAGATAATTACTTCCACTGCTGTAGACTGTGTATTCTCCAGGCTAAACAATTTGTCATTGCACGCTTATGCTTTTGTTCCCTGCTGGCAAATGTTTCTAACTCCTTTCATATGACTGCAGGGCAGATTTCAGAACATGACAGGAATTTTAAAACGTTAATAATAATTCTCAGTTTGAGTAAAATCACCTTACTTTTGACTCATAAAACTGGTGCTACAGGTCTTTCTTATCACCAAGAGGAAACAGGAGTTCAACACTGCCAGGAATGCAGCAAGATAAATAACATCACTTTCATCTTCCTTTCCTTTCCCACAGGTGGGGATAACCAGGGAACAAGTGCCAACAGAGGAAACTGCTGCAGCCAACACAGTTCAGCCAGGATGCAGGAGAAGTGGCCTGTGCCAGAGGGAGGGGTTATATATACAATTTTCCCTGGAGCAATAGGGAGAGCACTGGCTCCTGATGAAGCAATGGAGCCTTGCAACACAGCATTGCACTCCCCCTTTGCTCACTGCACATGGCATAATCCACATGCTGGTTTGATACCTGGGAATTTATTCCCATAGTGAAGAAAGCAGTGCACCTTTGTTTCTTTATAATCACCAGTAAGGATAGAAAATGTGGAATTCTAGAAACCCCTGTATGTCTTAATAAGTTATCAAATATTTTGATATTTTACAATATCAAAACAAGATATGAGCTTCTGTTGTGTATGATTGTTCCTATCACAAAAAGAAAGGTAATAAAGGCTGGATTTTGCTTGGCTTTTGCAAACACTCGTGCTGATCTCTGGAGCACTGCTCATGTGGAAGTTGTAAGGTCTGACCAAAGCTGGATGTGACACAACCCGGCCATATCCTGGCAGAAGAGCTGCTTCTGACCTCCCCTAGCATCACATAAGCTGTGAAAGCAGCTGTGTGCTCTCATTCTCCTCAATGTGAGCTGCTAAATGGGCTTTCTGCAGCAGTCAATAGTTCTTATTTTAAAGCAATCTGTCTTTAGGGTTCACTTCCAATCAGAGATCACAATGAATATAAAATAAATTATTGATCGCTGTCAAGAAATACATTAACAAATCCATCTCCAAGCAAGAGCAGCTCAATTGTTCCAAGTGGAGCAAATTTAGTGCCTGTCAGTGGTGTGGAATGACTCCATTCTGCAGCTGAGCTCACCCACCAGGAAGGCATCTTAGTAAACCTTCTGAGCCACGCCAAAATATGGACAGGAGAACAACACAGGACTACCCAATGGCCATTTCCCAAAACAAAGCTTCAAAAAAAGGTTTCACATTGCCACAGGACAAAATGTAGTGCCTCACCATGTTATTCCTGAAGGCAAGGGAGTCTGCCCTGAGGCAGATTTAGGTATCTCTAGTAAGGCCAACCAGCACTGCAACAACAACAGTGAAGGGTTTATTTCTACAGAGATAAATGAATTGTTGTGAAATGTGCTTGCACCACTGAGATGCTGCAGTGTGCTCAGCATCAGCAGAACCCAGGGACACCAGCTATCTCATTACAGGGCATTTTACTGCAGGAGATGCACAGGTATAAAACTCAAGTTTTAAGCCGTGACTGCAGTGTAAGTCTGTGTCTTTACTTTTCTGTGCAGCACGAGGATAATGACTGCAGAGAGAAAACAAAGATGTTCAGTCCAACACTTTATCTACAGGGGAACATTTCAACTACTGCATCCTGAATAGGTAACACCAAGATCTGTTGAAGCAGGGAGGGTAGAGGCAACTGATCCTGAGTAAATGGCATAAGGAAGGTAAAATTCACAAACAAAAATGCAACACAACACACATCAGCAAAGGAACAGGCTGAGCTCCTTGAAAGATTCACAGCCTAGCTCCTGAACAGACTATGCAAGGTCTGCCCAGGAATGTCCATGCTGACCACAGAGATTTACTTTCTTCAGGAGCTTTCTAAGGTGGGCTTCATTTAGAGAGGGATATTTGACCATAAACAACAACAATCAGACTGTGCTATCATGGTTTCACTAGTTCTAGTCCATCTTCTTTATGACATAATGCCATGTACAAGTTTCATGTGTCTGCATATACATGTTCTGTATCTCTCAATATGTCATCCTAAATTTTGTGTATGAGAAAGAGAGGGCACAGCAAAGAGTATCAATACTGACAGAAATCTGGATCACCACCAGCTCTCCTGTCTGTGCCCCAATGCTGATAAAACCCTGCTGGTTGTTGTGGGCACAGTGGGTTCATATTATTTTAATATTAAAACTTGATTCTCTGTGTTATGTCTGAAGTTCTCAGCAGTGTGTCTCCCTTCAAGGAGACCAAATGAATTTGCATAAAGTGGGGGTTGTAAATAACAGGTCATGATAATTGGCAGGGAAATTATAGGTGTTTGGCAGCAGGATAAATACTGGGGGTGGACCTGGCCAATTGCTTTCGAAACTCCTTATTTACTGCTGGCCCCAGCTGCAGGCTCTGATGCCTGTAAACATTGCCCGTGAAGAATGGGATGGAGATCCCACAGAGCATCTGTCCATATGAGGGCATAGAGGCAAACCCTTACACCAAACAGGGAAATGCAGTATCAAAAGCAATGCACTAATATGGGGTGTCTGTGTCAGTGAAGCTGCTCTTCATTTGGCTCAACACATTATTGAAGATTATTTCCCTGAAACTATACAGAAAGTGTTTTCAAAACATCCTTGAAAGGCTCCTGGAAATAGTTGTGAATGTCTGACAAGCAAGCACAGCCAGCACTCCTCTTTGTGCCAGTAAAACCAGAGGCTCAGGAGCAAATCCTGAGTGTCTTTTCTCCAGGGTTTTGTTGTCTGGGCTCTGTGACAGTGTTTTTTATGTGATACTGGAGCCTGCACAGCTAGGAATTTGTGGAGCTTTATGATGCAGATACTCCATTTTCTTTCCAATGCCCCAGATATCTGCTCTCTAGCTATCCCTCCAGTGCCAGGGAGAGATCCTTAGGGAAGCTCTAATCCAGGTGGTCGGGCAGAGAGGGGGAAAAAAAACTGATTCTCCATTTCCCTTCAGGAGCAGAGGTTGCAATGCACACAGTCCACAGGCTGTGCCCTGCAGGCTGTCCTTCTAGTCCATGATTAAGGATCCACAGTTGAGCAGGATCACTTGAGTCCCGAGTGCCTTCCTGAGGCTGCTGAACACACTGTCATGTCTGGGTGTATGGTATCACACCCGTTTAACACTCTGCTCCCGTCCCTGCCTTGGCACACTTGCCACTATCTGGCAGAGGGGCTCTTGCTGATTCTTTCCACTCACATGCCCTGGGTACACCAGCAACAGTCAATTTTCCTTGCATGGGCAGATGTGAACTCAGGGGGAAACAGCCATTGCAGTGCAGTTTCCATCCTGCTGGGATGCTCAGAGCCATGCTGAGCCATGCAGGGGTGCCAATAACTTTGGGGGTTGGGTTCGGTTTTGCTTTTTATTTTTTATTCAGGGAGGAATTTAGAGCATATATGAAAATTATTTTTAGTATACATGTAATATTTTTTATATTCAACTTCATTTCCTGGCCAGCCCATGTGTCCCAGTGGGAGGTTATGCCTTCTCTGTGACTCCTCCTGGCAGAGAGTCAGTTTATTAAAAAATGAAATTAGGATTCTCATGAAACGAGAAAAATCATGTCCATTCTCAGAGCTTCTCTGTCTCAAGGCACCATTGCAGAGCTGCTTAACCCTTTTTTTAGTCTCCTTGCATGAACTCTTTGTGTGTGGTACCCCAGTGGCTGTTCCCACATACCAATTGCTTTTCAGGAGAAAAAAAGACATTGAGGTACTTCCCGTGACTATTTTTTTCATTAGCAGACTTAGCATTAAAAATGCACATTTCTGACAGCAGCAATTTTTACTGTTTCTACCACATTATTGTCCAGGATGTCTGAAAAAAATATTACTGCTTCTGCCTCAGCTCATCTTTCCTAGTTGCCTGTGGTGCTGCTGATGCCCAGGAATGCAGCAGGTATGCAGGTCCTGAGGGGTGGTGAGGAATTGCACTTCAATAGAGTGCCTCTGAATTTTAATTGAATTGTAGCCTGCAGCTAAGTGGAAAGACATTCAAATGAAATTTCAGTGTTTCGCTCTAGAGTTGATGTTCCACCATACCTCTGAAATAACTGACCAACTCTCTCCCCTGTCTCTGTCTTCACCCATGGCTCTGGGACACCCTGCCAGCAGCCTGGCACAGCTTCCCAGGCAGGTCACAGAGAAGTGGACCTTGTCCCAGTGGCACGTGCTCAAACCACTGCCTGATGCTGGCAGTGCCACATGCATTTCCTATATTTTAATGAAGATTACCCTGAGCACAAGGTTTGCCAGGTGAGCCCTGAGTTTAACAAGGGATGGTGGCAGTGTAACCTGAATCTACAAGAAAGCCTGGTTTTTGCAGGGTCACTATCCTGGTGCTGCCAAATGCAACGTGTCAGAAACAAAAAGGTAATTGATTCACCCATCCCTTTGCCTTTGAGGTTTTTGGGCAAGCAGCACCCCAGAGAAAAGAGCAGCCAGGCTGCCTTATGGTGCCTCCTGACATCTTGCTGATGCATGAGAGGTTCTGGTGACTCTGGGAGTCAGTGGAGGACCTGGTCCCTCCCAAACAGCAACTGAATATAAACTTCTGCTACAGCAACTGCATCCACTGGTCCAGGAGTGATTTAGCTCTCACCACGAGTGCTGCTGTTCTCAGTTACACTATGTAACACAAACATGGAAAATGTGCAGAGGAGGGTTGTAAAAGTTGCTGTTTTAGCTGGAACAATATAAGAACTGGGGGAAATACAATCAGAAACAGGAAGCAGCTATAAATAAACAGACACACCCTTGCAAGAGTGGAGATACAATAAATACTTGAATATACTGACCCCTGAAATCAAAATGTTAAAAATAGTCTGTAACTTCTGTTTTTCAGAAGGGAGAGTATCCCTTTGCCAGAAGATTCCTGCAGTATGTGAGAGGGAAGGTCAAACCTACCAGCTGATGTGAACCTGCTGCTCACCAGGAGCTACAAGGGGTATTTGGGCTTTGCAGAAGTTGCTTCCCACAAGGTATAATTGCAGTCTCCACATCTGTCCCTGCTCTATCCCTGTCCCCTCAACCCGCAGCAGGAGGAGAGGATCCTTCTCCTGCACCCCCAGCTGCCTGAGACAGCAGGTGAGGAGGAGGAGGAGGAGGAGGAAGGGCTCTGGCAGCTGTGCTCATGGCCTGGGAGGAACAGTCACATTTCCCTACAGAAAAAGTCAAGTTTTTTTCCCAAATCTTTGAAACCATCTGCAGAGCAGGGATGTGGCCCTCTGACCAGCCTTTGTTTGTATTACTTGTCCATGTGAAATTGTGAGTGTGGGTGCAACACTGCAGTGCAACACAGCTGCCCTGTCACATCCCCTGCCACACAGGGCTGCTGCTCTGTGGGGACTGACCTCTCTTTTTCCAGACAGTTCCACTGCCCATCACCATCATTAGCCCAGCACACTTCTTCTCCATTTATGTTTGAAGACTATATGCTATTTTAAAGTGTGGGTTATCTGTGCAAGGTGTTTTGGTTCTTCTAGCTCTATCAATGTCACAGAAGCAGCTGTGTCTTCATGAATCTTGTCCCACTTCCATTCTTAAAACACCACAGGTCCAGCAATGCCACTGCTAAATATTTTCTAGCCATTTTTCTTGTTTTCCTGTTTTTTCCTGTTTTCCAGCTTCCTGGTTTAAAGAAGGTCCTAACAGTATAAAAAGAAGCTTTATATTAAAGAGCAAAACTTGCTCAGTATGTCTTGCTTCATTGTTGGAACAGGAACCATTTTTCCAGTTGCTGGCTAATCATCAAGAAACTTTACAGTCAATGTTGAGGCCTCCACCAGGGACCTTGCTAATTCTTGCTGCTGCTCCTTCTACAGCCTTGGCCTGTAAAAGCACATTTTAAAAATTATTCCTACAAAAGATTTTAGTTTCTATGCCACAGCTTCAGCTTTTGGGGCTATGGTCTCAAATAGGAATTCCTTGCAATTTTTAAAAGAAAATTGAGTTAAAAGCACACAGTCCACAGTGTGGCCAACAGAAGCAGGGAGAAGGCTGTGGAGGAAAATGCAGTCAGAAACAGGATGCAGTGTGTTAGCCTCGAGATTCTGACCTGGAATATGCTTTAATCTCTACTCCCTCTGTCCTGTTCATCTCAGCGTGGCTAAACCAATGGCCACAGGCACTAAGATGCTCCTGCCCTGCAGCCATTCAGCAGCACTGAGCTCCATCCATACTGGGGGGTTTTATTACTTTGGAGTGTTTAGAGTTGGTCTCATATTTTCACATCTCTGTTCAAAGCATTTGCCCCACTCTGAGGAGAATGGAGCATTGCAGGCGTTGGGCTCTGCTGCTTTGGGCATCTGCACGGGGCTCTCCAGAACTTCAGGGAAGAGTGGTCCCTTCTCATCCCCATCAGCTTTAGACTGAGATTCATTTGAAAGTACAGGTACCATCACAGAATGTGTTTACAAGCACGAATGAAACTCATCAGTTTTGCTTATTATTTCAAGTGCTTTGGTTTTTGCTTGTTTAATGCTCCATTACTATTGTCTCTGCCGCCAAAGAGACAAAGCTATTGCTCTGTTCTCAGCTGCAGCTATTTATATCTTGCAGTAACACTCCTCAGGATACAAGGAAGGGTATGAAACCAATAGTGTAAAATTAGGACAAAGACACAACCTTCGGGGCCTTTCTGCTGAAAAGCTGTCACTAATATTAACACCTCACTTTTGTTTTCTCTGCTGGATTGCTCCCCTGCAATCCCTCAGCCAGATGGTCTTTAATTCTGTTTATTTGAGCTTAATTCAAAGCAAAAGGAGTCCATGTCCTTGGGGACATCCGTCCCACTTTCAGCACTAGATGTGCTGACACCTCTGAGAGCTCAGTGATAATAAACCGTTTAAGAGCCACTAAATGTTGGGGAAATCAGAGCCAGCACCGGTCAGGTCACACCGAGCTCTGCTTTTATTGCAGCTCTTCCTCTGTGTGGCCACTATGGGTTGGATATATCCCAGCCTCCTGGTCGGTGTGAACCCCCTTGCTGTGGAGGGATCCCCACGGGAGCAAAGGCAGAAGAGGCTGATGGAAATCCAGACACATCTGAGCACTTGGCAGGTACTTACTGTGCCTTTTGAAATGTTTCCCCTAACTTTGAAATCACAGCTTGTATTTTCAGGAGTTTGTTGATACACTGCTTTGCCGCTCTTTGGATGTTTTTCCCTTAACGATTCCCTAAGGAGAATTGGCTGACAAAAATAAGTACTTAGTAATTCTTTGAAAATCAGATGGGGATGCTATTCCCTTAAATCTCCATTGCCAAAATACATGTATTTGTAGCATATATAGAGTTCCTTGTGCCCACTTGTATTCAGATTATTTTCTAATTGTGTCCCTTGCTATCAGCCTGCCTGCAAAGGATTCACAAATAACATTAGAGGTTCCACTCCTTCAGAAGAAAAGTCTGTCCTAAAAGTGGCTCGTAACCAGATGTGCCACACACACTGTGCTATTTTTATCCCTCCCTGTTTTCGTCAGTGCTTAAAGCTTTTATGATGTAACCCAGCACATTGAAAGGGCTTCTGCTGTTGCACACCGCAGCTCAGTGTTCCATCCCACGTTAATCTCTCTCTGACTGCAGGGAGATGCTGCCCCAGACGCTCTGGGAGACAGAGCTGTGCTTTGAGCACAGCTGCCACCGCCTTCAATGGGTTTTGTTTTGAGAGGTGTCTCCTCTGGATAGGGATGAGCTGTCTGGGGTGTCCTTCCAGGTCCCTCTGGGCCTGAAGGAAGACAGTTCAGGCCAGGAGATACAGGGAGATGATCCCAGCCCACCCTTGCTTTGTGTCTACTTGCCAGTTGTGCCCCCAACATCACTCACTGGCCAAGCAGCTCTGCAGCTGCTGGGAGAGTGAACCTCAAATCTTCCCCTTCCTCTTTTTCCTACATTTCTCCCTTCAGAATATATGCAAAGGTTGATTGAAAGTGTATATTGTTTAAAAAAAATAATTACATTACCTGATAAATTTATCAGAAAAACATGGATTAAAACTCCCACGGTATTGTGTAGGGTTCTTAGAAAAGCACATTTTAACAAAACCCAAACAGCTGTCCATATTTCAAACCCCAGTGTTTGTGCCCAGGATCAGGGAGCAGAGCTGTGCCTGTTTGTTTCCTGGTGCATTCCCTGTGCCCACATGCAGCATTCCTGGACCCACCTGCACTTCCCTGGCTTCTCCCAGTGCTCAGAGCTGCTGCCTCAGCACCTGCAGCAGGAGGGAGTGCATTGGATCTGGGTAACAAATATGCCTTGTTCAACAAAATTTTGGCTAGAAATGCAGACAGCGTAATCAAGATACTCATCTGCTTCAGGAAAGGCTTCTGAGGGATTAAGTTACACCCTTGCTACGTCACATATCCAATTATGATAGAGCTACCTCCCCCTGGGAATTAGCATAGAAGCCAATCACTATGTAAACTGCAGAATGTGTGGGGAATTGTCTTTTATCAGAACCGGTGTTACCCTGGGAATGGGAGGGTTCAGGCACCAGTATGCTCCCTGCAGCAATTCCACCTGCTGCTCCTGCATGCTGCCTGTTTGAGGTTCTCCATGCCCCGAGGCCCGTGGCCTGGACACTGCAGTCCCCTGACATGGCTGTGGTCTAAGCCCAGGTCTGCTTCTCTCTGTGGGTGGGGAAAAAATGATGCCAGGGCTGGTGGTACACTGAGAACCTTGCAGAGAGTGACACAGGGATGTACAAGGAGCCAAACTGGGAGGAAAGCTCCAGCCACCAGGGCTGACCTGCTCCTGGTGCACTTTGGGACACGCACACAGACACCCCACATCCCACCCAGAAGGGCTAATTAATTCACCCTGAGCATCACCAGAGCTTCTGTAATCCCTACAGCCAGGGCCAGAGAAAGCTGTTTCTCTGTAGATACAGACAAGTCATTCCCCTCCAGAGCAGCAGCTTCCAAGCTACCAGATAGGATTAGGGGTTGTTTTTGTGGTTTGGTTTTTTTGTCTGTTTGTTTGGTTTGGTTTTTTGTTTTGGTTGTTGTTGTTGTTGTTGTTGTTGTTGTTGTTGTTGTTGTTGCTGTTTTTCAATTATGTTGAGTTTTTAACTTACTCTTAAACGGTGCAATTCAAGAGTACAAAACAAATCTACACATATGTGAGAAGATGGTGCAACTTTGTTTTGAGCAAGCCCTGGGAAGTCACCATTTCTGCCCCAGAGCAGTGCTGAGAAGTTTCACCATTTCCCAGTTTACTCTTACTTTCTCTTTAATTTGGCATTTAACTAAGGCACAACACGTGCCAGGTGACCTATCCCCATCACTGCTGAGCTTTGCTGGGCAAAGAGCTGCCCAATCTGCATGCCCTGAGACAGGTATCAGCTCCCGTGAGGCTCTTCAGGCTGAACCTACAAACTGGGGCATGTTTGGCTGATGGACAGTGAGGCCCAGAGTATGGTGGCATTGGGAACAGATGGGTGTCAGCTCACCAGGATATTTGGAAGGACATTTGGAAGAGGGTATGGGTGCCTTTGTACACTGCTACATTACAGAAAATCTGTGGGTCTGTGTTCTGTGACTCCTGAAGTCACCCTTCAGAGCTGCCTTTGTCTTTCTACAGCCAGGTATAATTTGTGGTTTCTTGTTAGTATTGTTCCACAGCAAATAGACAGCAAAAGTCCCACTAGTATTTTTCCACATCAGCCTCCTCAGAGCCAGGACTGTGGAGTTATCTGCACTGGAGCAGCAGCCAGCCCCTGAGCCCTGATATTCCCTTTGATTAGGGCTATGGTGCTGCACCAGGGGTGCCTGGGCCCAGCACGGCACTGCTGCACCAGAGAGCCCTGGGCTGAGCAGCCAGGCACAGTTCCATGCCAGAGCACTCCACATTAGTGGGCTCAAAGCAAATATTGCCATAGCTTCACATTTCTGGCTGACTTTGTGTCAGAGTACATCAGCATAAAAAGTTGGATGAGCCCTCAGGTTGAAGCAAGATGGTTGTTATTTAGTTCTAATGAACTGCAATAGGCAGAAATACATAAATCATTCCTGGCCAAGGAGTAAATCAAATGCAAGTGGCTGAGATGACACTGGAGTCTGAATTTCAATCTGCTGAGGGCCAGATGCATCCAACAAGAGTACGAACTCTGTGTTCCTTGACAAGCTGCTTTTCCCAGCACCCAAGTTAAATATTTTAAAACACTAACTGACCCAAGCTTTCTGCTGAGACCACAGCTCGGGGACAACCACCCCCTGTGAAAGTCTCTGACTTGGCCATCACCTATATGGAGGTGAACAATCATTTTTACCTGTAATGTGGACAGTTCCCTGTGCTGTGCAGGGTTTTGCATGGGCTTTCAGCCTGACTGAGCTTCCTTTATTCAATTTTTAACTAATGGGAAGTAATTTAAACACTGGTGTAACCCCTGGGTTTAGCAAAACTGCTGATACAGACAGTGCTGGATCAGGCCTGACCCTCATTAGCAGGAAAAAGGTTAGATTGTCACAGTTGCCATCAGAAGTCCCCACCTGGCCCTGCCACTGCACCCCAAAAGTTTCCATCTTGGATAAATAATAAATGCAAAAGCCAGCCTCACATCTTCCCCTTGAAGACTAGATGAAGCTGTGCTCAAACAAATTAAATCTGCTTGCTCTCATTTGGTGATGAACTTGAGGCTGATGAAAGTGAACTATTTTTAGTGCTAGCTAGAGGCACAAGTGAATGGCTGGCAAAGTATGGAGTGCACTTCCCTGCCCTGCCAGTGCAGCCAGCCAGGACTGCACCACCCAGGCACCAAGGATGCCAAGAGCCCTGATGCCATGCTCCACCTTGCTCCCTTTTATTTAGAGTATGCTCTGCAATGTTTCACAAGGAGAGTCTCCTTCCAGCTCAGACCCCCCTTGGGTAGGTGAGTGCCTGCCTTTCTTAGCCAGTGCTGGGGGTGCATTGCTGTGTTCAGCATTGGGGTGCTGGCCTGTGAGCCCCACAGTTCTGCTCCTGAGGGAATGCTGCTTTTCTGCCTTGGAGCAGCTCAGTGGGAAATGCCCCAGGTGCAGCTGCCTGTGCTATGAGGCAACATTGCAACAGCACCTCCACGGACTGGAGAAGGAGGAGGAACCTTCTCCCTTTGGTTCAGGGCTGCCAAGAGTAGCATGAGCATCTGAATTGGCTTCTGCTGCACGTCCTGCACTTGTACCATGGGGAGGGGGAGATATCAGTACTGGATGAGCTTCTATTTCTTCCAAGTGCTCTGAGGGCTGCTGCTGATTTCAGATTTACTTACTGTAATGTGTCCTTTGCTGTGGTCATTTGTCTTGGTCTTTAAAGACTACGGTCTGACATTTGGTCTTTACTGGATTCCACATTGCTTGTGAGCATAAAGGTTCTGTCTGCTTAAATAAAGTTTTATCCAAGATGCTATTTACAAGTTTCTTCAAAATGTCAATATTTGCTTTTCTTACAAGCTGGCAGGGTGTATCACACTTACTGCTGGATAGCACTGCAAACTGCAGGAGCTCAGTGGTCAGATGGTGTTTCTGAGGCCTCAGAGAATATTTCAGGGACTGATATCCTGGGGAGCTGCCCCCTGCACATCCAGCTGTGGCTCCTCCAGCAAGGACCTGGGCCCTTTATTTCAAAGTTTATACTAGCAGTTACTCATTGGGCTTTTTATACACAGATATCTCTTAACCTGTTTTCTTCTGTTCCTTGACATATTTATTTGTGCTGCGTGCACAGAGCTTTTCTGTCTGGGATATATACTGGAAACAGAACAGGCGAGTATTTATGGCTTTGGTAGAGTCAGCTGCTCATTTGGCTGTTGTAAAAACAAATGAGGAGTTTAATTCTGCAAGACAGGAAGATCCTGTCTTGCGTTTGCAAGCACTGAACGAGCAGGACCCTACTGGAGGTGGCAGCCCCAATGGCCAGAGGGAGCTGCGAGTGTGAAACAGGGTCCCTGCCTGCAGCAGCTGCAGATCCAGGCCAGCACAGGCAGGCTTATCAGCCTAATAGCACAGCTGGAACGTTGCTCCATGGGCTGCAGCAGTGCCCAGTCTGCTGGTGCCAGCAGCCCCCTGCAAGCACTGTGCCAGGGAGGGACAGGTCTCCATGGCTTTGCAAACTGCCTTCCAAACCAGGTATTTAGACAAAACCCCAGCAGCCTGTGTGCCAAATGCTTGGGGGCCTTATGGTGCTTTGGCTCTGGAGGCAGCAGGACTGCAGGTGTCTAGCAGCAGACATCCCCCTGCCTGCAGAGTGACCCTTGCATCCACACATGCTCTGTCTCCTGCAGCCCTGCCATGTGCTGTGGCACTGTGGGAACCCCCAAACTCCAGGGGCAGGAGGAGGAGATGAGCTGTGGCTGCCATCCTCAGCACAGCACCCAGGATCAGACACCCCCCTGCCCCTGCTACCCAGGGGCTGCTCTGCCCCTGCACCAAGGAAGGGGAGATCTGTTTCCATTGCACCAAACTGCACCTATTTCCCACAGCATTATGTTTGTCCAGGTCATTCCCCCAGAAGCAAGTGCTTTTCTGTTATGCCTGAATGCCCTTTCAGTGCTGCCTGAGGAAGGGGGTATTGAACTGTTGTTTGCTCTGCTTTAAGACACTGTGAGGGTAGATATGCACCAGACAGTAAACTGAACAACACAGCAAGCTCTTTCCAACAGACACTGGCCTGCACTAGACCTCTGCTTTGTGCAATGAATCAGTGTCCTTCCCAGAGATATTATAAAACATGATTTCCTTAATTCCATGGTATGAAGGATACAGAGCTAAACTCACAGGAGTTAATCTACTTAAATTGCCCTGTGATATAAATTCAAGAAAACAGAGGTACACTTATAAGAGTTAATCCATTTTAAATTGATTTGCCTCTCAGCCTTTCTGAGATACCTGTGCAGGAGAGCCTGGGGGCTTTCTGCATTTTTCAGTTAGGAAAGAGGCCAGTCAAGTCAACCAGGTACAGGGCAGATCTCAGCTTGCTTTATTGTAGACATGCTGTATCCAGTAGTTCAACTAGTACCCAAGAACCAAACTGCTGGAAAGGAGCTGGGGAAAGCCACCAGAGCCTGATTTCTTGAAGAGAAGATCAAAACAACCCCTAAGGACTGCTGCAAAGACAAGCAGATGGAAAGGTCTCAAGGGAGTGAGCATGCTTAAGCTCAGCTCTCATGCAGAGGAAAATAAATGGCTTTAAATTGATACCTTTACCAATCCCTGAATGGAGACATAGAATCACAGAATGCTTTGCGTTGGAAGGGACCTTAAAGGACCATCAAGCTTCAATCTTCCTGCCATGGGCACCTCCCACAAGACCAAGTTGCTCAAAGGCTCATCCAAACTGGCCTTGAACAATTCCAGGGATTAATTTTCCCCTAAGCATGGCTTTAGCTGTTGGATACAGTGGCAAGACAAGGTGCCTTTCCCCTTGGAGTCTCAAACCCGTGTCGACTCAGGGGAAGTAGTGGCCCCAAAGCCTCCAGCGGGATTTGATACCGGAGCTTCGCTGTGCGGCTCGGTCGGGGAGAGCCAGGCTCTGTGGAGTCCCCCGCAGCCGCCGCGCATCACTTAAGGGCTCTGCGAACCCCCCGGGGCAGCGCACACCCCGCGGAAACCCTCGATACCAGCTGACACCGGCCCGGAGCCGAGGTGCTGCCGGGTGACACCGACCCGCTGCCCATCGCTGCCGGGTGACACCGGCCCGTCTCCCATCGCTGCTGGGTGTCACCAGCCCGTCTCCCATCGTCCCATCGCTGCCGGGTGACACCGGCCCGTCTCCCATCGCTGCCGGGTGTCCCCGGCCCGTCTCCCCTCGCTGCCGGCTGCGCACGGCGGGGCCCCAGCGCCACCCTCTGGGGACGCGGCCGCAGCCGCGCGGTCCCGGCCCCGCTTCCCCAGTCCATCAGGGCCTTTGCTTCCCTCTCCAGCGCCCTTCAGCGCTGTTTCGGGGTTCAGTCCGTGCGGAGCATCAAGGGCCGGGGATGGGGCTCGGTGCGGCATGGGGCTCTGGTTTCCCATCAGCACTGGGGTTTGAGCCTCTGCCCCTTTGTGCTGCCTTTTCAGCTGTGGAAAGAGGTTATTTATTGGTCATTTCAGAGCCATCTGTTATAAAAAGATGTATTCAAAAGATTCTTTAATCTCTCTTTCTCGGTTAAGAATCTCAACCTTTGGTTTGATCTTTTAATATAAAATGAGTTTGTTTGGGGTTTTTTTTCTGTTCATTTCCTGATCAGCTCCAGCTCAAGAGAATCACCTCCAGGAGGAAGAACAGGAGGACACTGCTGCAGAGGAAAGCTTGAAGGACAAGTGAGGCATTCTGTAGCACGGGCCTGTCCAAGTGCTGCTCATACCGACAGATACCCTGACAACAAATTACCGTGTAAGTTTAGTAACATGTTGAGGATGTGAGTACTTCATATCTGCTTATAAAGGACTCCTCTTGTTATTTATTGCCCCTTTCAGGATTAGCAGAGGAAGGAAATGGGAAACTGTACTTGCTGGCATGTCCTGGAGCTGGCTGAGGGCCTGAGGAGGAAATGAAGCAGAAGCCAGCTGAGAACAGCACCTTGCCATTGAACCCTGCAGGGTGGTTTTGGCCCACGTGAGGAGCAAGGCAGCTTTGATTCAGCATTCCTCAGGTGAAAGTTTAAAATTAAATCAGCACAGCAGCAAGCATTTTTCCTGCTTCCTTCCATAACCACCAACTCCTGCTCAGTCACAAGTTTGGATGGAGGATCCCACTGCAGAGCTGAAGATGGTGAAAGGCTCCCGGTTGCCCTAGACTGACAGTGAAAAATGTGCCATGTTCTCCCCAAAATTCAGCAGTGATGTGTTCTTCCCCACTCTCATGAAGGTCACTGGTGTTCTGCATGCTGGGACACACACAAAGGAAGGTAAAGCATGCTGCCTTCCTGCTGAAGAGGGCATTTCCCTCCTGTACTAAATATGGAAAGCAGACATAAGTAGACCTTTTGCTTTTCCTGGGGTCATCTGAGGCACAGAAAATTCTGGAGGAGGCTGTTCCTTAGGCTCCACTCCTGACTGCTTCCCTGCCACTGTTGGCAGAGACAGAGCTGGCACAGTAGGGAGGACTGGCCTTGAACAGCCCACTGCTGCTGTAGGACACTCACCTGAGTGGCTTCTGGGTGGCCTCTGTGCAGGGGACTCGATGCACAGTCACAAACAGGTATTTGTGTGGAGTTTCTTTTCCTATACCAAATGAACATTTGCCAGAACTCTGACTCTGCAGTCCAGTATAATCATTGGCAGGATTGTTGTGTGTGTGAGCTCCTAAAGCAGTTACAGCAAGAGAGGTGATTGCACAGCTTTTGCTGCTTTGCTGCAAGCCTTGGCCAGTCCCACCAAATCAAGGACCATGGGATATGTGGGATGAGAACCTAAGATCCACACAGGCATCATCCCTGGGATGAACCCCCAGCCCTAAGCCATCAGAGCCCCGGCCTTTAGTAGGAACTGCTTCCTTTCAGGAGAACACTGGATCTAAAATAAGTTACATTTCCTTCATTGTTTCTTGGCTTGAGCTTCTAAAACTTCAAACTGTTTCTGTTTTCCTGGTGTTAGTCATGCACACAGATTGGGAGCTTAACCTGTAATTCTGGCTTTGCTGCTACCATAAAACATTCCTCTTTACCAGGAGCAGAAACCTTTAATTTCATTCCACTAGGGGACTATGGCATTTCAATTACTTAGTAATATATATTTAACACTCCCAAAATTAGCCAACAGAAGGAAAAATGTTGTATATAAGCAACTACAAGGATTTTATTTACAGCCAGTAAAAGTTCTAAATTTAGAACAAAGATCCAAACAAAGACCTTGCAGTAACTCCTTCTGCCTGTTAAGCTGCGTAATTTAGGGACTTCTGTTCAAAATGTAATGTCTGAGATTTTAATTTCTCCTTAGTCTGAAGTTTTGCCTGATAAGGGCCAGAAAAGCCTAAAATATTGAAAATTTCCCCAAGATGGGAAAACTATTTCTGCAGGATGCTGGTCCTACTCTGGAGCACACAGATGTTCCTCATCCACAGGGGTTCAGTGCAGCTCCCTCTTTATCTTCTGGTAGCAATAGGTCCTCTCTTGGTCTTCAGTGGGGCTGTGAATTCCCTCAGGCAGGGTGTTTCTCATTGCCCCATGCTGGTGCAGATGCTGCTCCAGCAAGGTGCTGGTCTGGAGCTTGGCAGTGCTGTATGTGAAGCACTCCACGGCTTGGCTCTCTTGAATAACTGTGTCACTAAGAAATATATTCAATTTTACATTCTTTAACATCCCTGCTTTCTGTGCCTCCATAGATGGTTGTTAATTACCCACAGCCAGAGATGGTTTCACTCCTCAGCACAATAAATCAGGCTCTTTTTAGCACAGCCTCGAGAATTCCCAGAGTGGTTTCAGCTCCCCTCGAACCACAGTGTGACTCAACATACTGAGCAGAAAACCAGATTTTCCCAGTAAACTCCTGTTTCTACACAGAAGTTATTGCTGAATATGGGTTGTTTTCTTTTTCATGGTGGTTGGTACTGGGGATCTACAGCCTCTGGATTAGCCTCGAGGCATGGCAATGCAGGGGAAGCAGGAGGCAGTCCTGGCCCTGGAGAGCCCACAGAATGGGTACCAGGTGGGCTGAAGCTGTCGGTGAGCAGGGGAGAGGTGATGAACAGGCAAGGGATAAAGGAAGAAATCCTGCCAGGCTGCAGGAATTTGGAAGCAGCCTTGTGGAGGCAGCTGTTCAGGGGGGTGAGGAGCTTCCCAGTTTGGGCTTACACATGCACACTGGCCCACCACGTGCAGGATACAGCTGGCTTTCTGAACTTCCTAAATATTTCTGGGATTATTATTATTATTACTTTTTAATCAATGCAGGAAATTATTGGAGGTGAGAATGGAAGTGCAGGTGTCAGCAAAGGAGCTGCTTTGTTATTTCTGACACAGAGCACAGCAGGGACCTGGAGCTGTTGGATAAAGCACAACAATATCAACAATAGTCTTGGAGCTTCTTTTTTCAGAAATGACTACTGATGTCTCTATTAGATTCCACAGCATATATCAACACCTGCAGCAGGAAAGAGATTTATACCCACTAATAATGAATACTGTGTTAGCAATGGGGACTAACTCAAATACCATTAGCTTTGCCTAACAATAAAACATAGAGGTCACATAGTGCCATTTGAAAGCTCTGATGTGACTGTTGTGCTGAACTCACCACACAGCTCTCCTGCCTGCCAGAGCACACAATGATGTTAATGTGGTCCTCAGCAGTCTTTAAAAGAAAAGTAAATGCTGAACTTCATTAAATATAATAGCATATAATAAGCTGATATTCATTTACTTAATGCTCATGCTATGAATAGCAGATATTGACCCAAATGTGAGAATACCCTTATGCAGTGTTCTATCACCTAACATTAATCTTTATCAGCTTTGTGGTCATGTTCAGAGATCTCCCTGCTTCCTGGCCACTGTTAAACAAATAAATTGTTTCTGCTGCCTATAATTAAAGACACATATTCAGCAGCAAAGAGGCACAAATGGAAGTGCACAGCAGGAAATTGCTGCACCCTGAGTAATCCTTGACATAGACCACGATGGCAGAATAAGAGGCACTCCCTGCTGGCAAGGAAAAAGCAGAAAAGAGAATGAGATTAAACACTGACAAGCTGCAGTGCGGCCTCTGGGGTGCCCTAGGGTTACCACAGTAAATATTTAGATGTATCAGCAAATATGCCTGATATGGGAGAGATCAGGCTCAATTGACCCCAACATCACTGCTATTCCAGCTTTTACTGCCACCCTGCATTGACCCCTCTCCGCTACGACCACCACTACTACACCACCACCTCTCTCCCCATCTCTGTGCTCTGTCTGTGCACCACTTCTTGCACCAGAGAGTAAAGCTCATCCCCAGGAATATGGCACGTGGTTCAATGAGCAGGGTTTTTTGGTAGATTCTTTCCATAAAAACTCAGAAGGCCTATTTCAGACTTTTCTCCCATATCTGTCCACCCAGGTTCACAGATATTCACCACATGCTCTTTCTGGGCACTGGAAAGAGCAGCAATGAACAATTTAATTTCCTCTGGAACCCGGAGTCTACAAAGAGAAAAAGCAGCAGAAGGAGTCACTAGAAGTAAATGGTAATTATCATCAAAAGTCAGTGCAGCTCCCTATCTATCTATCTCTACATAGATAGATAGATAGATAGATGGATAGATATAAACTTGGGTTAAACTAATCCTAAGGTTTAGGCAGAAAACCATGAAAGCAGGAGAATTCCAAGACGGGGCTGCTGTGGTAACCCTGTTGGTTGGGCATTGCAGCAGCTCCCTGGGACGTCCCAGCAAATGCTGATGTGTGCTCTGCTTTTTATGGGCGTTCTGTGGACTGGTAATGGAGCTGGAGAAAGCAGCTGGTGCATTTGTGGAAGAGGATACAAGTTTCGAGGGAAGAATTGGAAACCCAGATCTGGAGAGTACCAATACAGGCATGGGTAAATCTGGGCTCACAAGTGAGGTTGCACATGAACTCCTGATCCCATAGCCCCAGCAAGCCATGGGACCATGAGAAGCTGGTCAGGAAGACAAAAGTTTTAGCAGGGAATACTGAAATCCCATCTGTGAACCCTAAATCAGTGCCAGCTGTAGCATGGGTCCTGCCCACAGAGCTGCAACTTCCAGGTTCTGCTGTGTCCAGCAGTTACCTCTGTGGAACAGAACAGCTTCATTTTCCTCCAAGTAAAATTTCTTACAGTCATGGAAGTCCCTTCATGCAACTGCATCCCATTTGCAGTTCTTCCATAGAGGAATTGAGTCTAAACCAGAGACCAAGGGCTGATAAAATCTCAGTTAAAAACAGTCTGACCTGCTGGTTGTAGCCCAAGAGTATCTGCATTTTCCCTGCACCATGTCAGAAAGGCAGTGCCCAGGAGAACAGCTACAGGTTATTAAATAGCCGTGTGATGACCAGGAACTGGAGAAGATGCTTTCTTAGCACTAACTGCCTTCATGTCAGTTGTATATATAAAGTTATAGCTTCCAGATTCCACAGTGTCTTTAGAAATTAAATTTATTTTTGTGAGCATTTTTAGAATTCAGCTGTTTCAGAATGAATTTTGTCCAATATAGAAAATGTATGCAACATAATTCCTCCACTGTAATTCCTCCACTGTAATGTTATTATCTTTTCTATTTCTCTTTCCCTTTCCATGTAAGTGTTCTGTAAAATCACGTTAGTAAAAGATATGTATTTGTTTCTCTTTCAACACTTACATTAATTTTGCATTTTTTTAAATCTTCACAAGTAACAAATTACCTTTTCAAATCTGACAGAATTCACTTCAAAGCAAGCCGCTCACAATTGTTCCTTACAAAAACAGCCAATGCACTCTCTTTCAGTGTGCATGCCAGCATTCATTGCTTTGATCATGATTTTTGGTGAGCTGCAATGAAGAACAAAAGTAGATGTTCAGAGAAAAGCACAACTCCCAGCTCTGCTATACATTGATACACCAAGCCTTATTCATAAAATAGCAGTGCATTTTCAGGCATCTAGAGACAGAGTATTAGAGAAAACAAAAATGTAACAATAGTATATGAATCCATTGAACATCTTCAGACAGAAATAAAACATGGAAATTTGGAGGACAGAGCATTTGCATTGGCAGAGTTGAGACACAACTCATCTGCACATGCAGGAACTGTCAGCATGCCAGGAAGAGCAATTAAACAGCACGTCTGTGTAGTTAAATTGGTTTGTTTGTGAGAGCAGATGATATAGTGCAAGTCAGAGCAGCAGGAAAATTCTTTGAATAGAAAGCCATGCACAGTCTGAGTTTTGGGAGGCCACCTCAAAAGACAGACAAGGCTTTTTTTAACTGTTTCTTAACCCCTTCTGCAGGCACTGCATCTTCACCTCACCTTTGATTTAGTAGCTGCACTTCATCCTGCTTCACGTTTTGGGTAGCTGACCATAAAAATAACAAGGCTATTTCACTTCCAACAGAAAATTTTGATGCTCTGCTTCTGGGAGCAGGGAAAGCCCTCCCAGGCATTGCCAGTTTTGCCCAGCCTGTCCTGGCTCCTCCTTACCGGGGACCAGGCATTGCTGCTCAGTTCCAGGTACCATGTCCCTACACCTGTGGGATGGAGGCAGGGATGGAGACAGGATCCAGACTGGGCACACTCTGTGTTTGCAGCAAAAGGGCACCAGCTTCCCAGTGGACATTAAACCTCTTCTTCCCATCTTTTGAACCACAGGAAGGAGCCTCACTGCTGTATTTTCCCAGGGTGGATGCGGCCTTTGCAGAGAAGAAACAAAACAACTACTTCAGTCTCATAAAGCACACCCTGCTGGGCACTGCCAGGCATGGGAAGTGCATTTCTTACAGAGATCATCCAACCTGGCCTTGACACTGCCAGGAGTTGGACATCCATAACTTCTCTGGACAACTTGTTCCAGTGCCTCACCACCCTCACAGGAAATAATTTCTTCTGTATATCTAAACTAAATCTCTCCTCTTTCAGTTTGAACCCATTACTCCTTGTCCTATCACTACAGCTCCTGATGAAGAACCTTCAGAAAAAGTAAGTCAGAAGACCTTTTCCTCTTAATCACAACAGGAAAAGACTGCCCAGCTCATTCAGGGGTAAATATTTTCCAGATCTGCTTTTCAGTTACATGGGATATTTTCTTTCCTACAGAATGCCTCGTGCTGAGCACTTCCCATCCTCCCAGAAAGGAAAGGCATGTGTTATAGCACCATGTGCTCTCTATCAGTCTCATAACCTGCATGAAAACAAACCTATTTCATAGCTGCTGGTGTAAAGGGCCCAGGCACAGGGCTTGTAGTGTGACTTAGTAATCAGCAGCTGGCAAATGCCACTGTCTGTTTCCACACCTGACACATACAGCCACAGACATTGCCATATCTCTCTTCCCTGCCACACCTTATTCTGGAAACATTTTGCTTGATATATTTTTGCCAGTGTGTTTTCTGTGATCTGATTTGCTCTTTATGGGGTTTTCATCACTGTTGTTACCTGGGTGCCCAGGGAAGTCTGTGTGGGAGCTGGGTACAGAGCATTTCCCAGTGCAGATTTTCCACTCCCCTGTGCCTGGAGGTGGGTGTTGGACCACATTTTAACAGTTATCTCTGTGTTTGCATTTTTCAGTGCATTTCTTCACCCCCATGCAGGATGATTTGTGTTCCCTCATAGCATTTTCCTAGCTGGGATCCATCCTCCTTTCCTCCTCCAGTTTTCCCTGGTTCCTCTCTTTGCCAATACTCACCAAAGTTACCCACCCCTCCTCATCCTCCTGTTACCCTCCTGGCAGTTCTGCACCATTTTGGGTGCACTCTGCACCCTGTGTGGCCACCCTTCACAAAAAACTGCCTGTGCAAGACAGTTGTGAACACACCAAACCTCTCCCTGGGACAGCACAGGGGCCAAGGTGTGATGGCTGTGGTGGCAGATGCTAAGGGAAGGTGCCCAAGTGGCAGCAGGGAGTCAGCAGTGAGCAGTTTGCAGCACTGGGCAGGGGCAGTTCTCACAACGAGAACCAGAAATCATGATTTGCATCAATGGCTTGTCAAACAAGTTGGCAAAGATATATTCTCCTACATGGTGCTTAAGGCATGCAGCTTTTCCTGTTTCCCTGCCTCTCTCAGACCAGCACAGACCTGGTGCTCAGGATTTGAACCAAAGGGATTTACCCTGTTTTATTTGACCATTGATGTCATGCACAGTTCCACATAGCTGTCACCTCTGGTTGTCTTGGTCTCTTCTGCTCTCAACAAAATCTGTATCCCTGGGGAGCAAAGTCATACAGAGAAGCATCTCCAAGCCCCAGGATGCTGTGCAGGAAACCTTAGTGTAATTCTTGGTTCAGCCACATGCTTTGGGTTTCACACTGACCATCTTCATCCCGTGGTAGACCTGGGACCAGCAGTTCTTCCGGCACTTGTGCCCCTTGTTCTCCCTGCCCAGAGGCACATAGAAGATTGCCCACTGTCTATGCTACAGGACAGAATCAGCTCCAAGTTATCCCTAAAAATACTTTTTGCCCTTATTTTTTTAGTGAAATGATAAAAACCAATTTTGCTTTAAAACCTTATGTCCCTGAGTGACCAGATGAATCAGGAGACTGGTGATATTTTGCAGAGGCTGCAAATCTACCCTGCATCTTTCTGCAGTGAGTACATTAAGATTTGGTAGGGCCAAAACCTACCTGCCTGTATCAGCAACACTAGCAAATGAGCTAGGAAGCAACAGAGAGGGACCCCTGTGCTTTCTGAGCCTCTAAACCGCAAAAGCAGCAGCAAAGTCACTCAAAAGGACACAAGCCTTTATGCTTGAAGTCAGCCTGGCCAGGAAACTTCCACATGTCAGCGGTGATTTTAGTGAGATGGTCCTGCTGACACCACAGAGTGCTTGGGACAAGCTGATACAGGAGCTTTGATTCATGGGAAGACCTGGGGGAAGTCCATGTCTAAGTCAAAGAAGATAAAAATTCTCATTACCTGGTCAAGATGAAAGTGGTCATGAAGGACCTTCAGCTGCTGAGCACAGGGCTCAGCCATGGTGTCCTGGGGAAACACTGGGACCAGTTTGTGTTCACTGGGGTGTGAAATGCATAGAGTAATGGTTGAGCAGGACATGGAAGTCAGAAAAAAAATTGAAGTAATTCAATTGTGTACAATTTTATGTTAGAAAATCCTAGCAAATGTACAATCTGCTATGTCAGGGGAGTCTGCCATTCATAAGGATTTTTATATATGATCTTGTTTCCTTCCTTATGTGGGTTTGGCTTTGGGAAAACTGGACCAGGGACAATATTGGATCTAAGTCTGAGGATTTAACAGCTCCTTACAGAGCTGGCCGTTGCAGTCCCTCCAAGCCAACACACGCCACTTCCATGGCAAGGTGAGATGAGCCCTCACTGCCATCCTGGTGCTCATCCCTGCCTGCAGCCTGGGGAAGAGCTGTGCCAGTTCTGGGGAGAAAGCAGCCAGGTCACTTGCAAACACTAATTATGACCTTTATGTTCTATCTCGGGAAACTTTGTCCCTATTACACCCAATTGTCCTCTTGCTGATCATTACCAGCAGCAGAGATAACAGCAGCCAGTCAGCCTGAAAACACTGCCCAGGCCCAGCAACTCCCTGCAGAGGCAGCAGCCAGCATAACCCCACCAGCAACAAGTCCTTGTTCTGGCTCTGACTTGGCCAGTGGGTTTCCTGATGCTTAGATAACACCTTAGAAGCCACAATTATGTTTGTCTCCATGGAGGAATCAGGCTGGTCTGTGTCACTGTGGAGCTGTGGTTATGATCCTCCTCATCTAGGGGCTCCATCAACCTCTGAGAAGCAACTCTCTTGCAAAAAATAAGTGGGTTTGGAGTGGAAAGGCCAAGACCACTGCTGTAAAGCTGAATTTTAATCATGTAAGACCTGACTGAACACCAAAACTGGGATTTTATTTGAATGTTCCTTAATTCTGCATTGATGTAATTTCCTCTGACTAAAAAAACATCAAGTCATGTACCTGCCATGCGTGACAAACTGATAAACAATTCAAGATGCTTTTCAATAGCATTTTTCTCCAGTTTCCAGAGCCATCTGCCTTTCCCAGCTAAGGTTACATCATTAGTGACTTTAATAATTTAGAGGCCATGTTACTTACTCTAATGCAACTGTCATGTTTGGCTGTCAGTTAGAGCAGAAACTTTGTGCAATGAATAAAAAGTCAGCAATTTTCTGACTAATTATTTACTCAATTATTTACTCAATTATTTACTAATTATTTACTCAAATTCTTCAACATTGAGAGCTTAAGGTGTGTGCTAGGCTCATTCTTTCTTATTTTTAAAAAAGAATCAGAAGAATTGCTCATGCATTTCCAGTGTGTCTCCTTCCTGTCACCCCAGCACTTCTTCTGGCTTGGCTGTGAAGCATCATGATTTTTTAAGGGATCTGGAGGATGTGTCCTCATGTCACCTGCACGTGCAAGGACAGGTGTGCATGTACCTGCCTGCATGTGCACAACCACCTCAGGGTTGAGCATTTCACAACAGTATCTGCTTCAAATGCATTAAGCCTTTACTCATTTATACAAAAATAAGAGAGCAGACAGAGAACTCCAGTTTGTGTCAGTACTTTGGGAAACTTTGTGCTTGTTCGAAGTTAGAAAAAGAGCTGTAACTGGGCTAAGGGAGCCAAAGAGCAAGGGGGACAGGAGGTCAGTGCAGAGAATGTGCAGGGAAGCCCAAATTTATGCTCAGCCTCACGTCACGCATATTGATGAAGGATTAATTGTTTTGGATCAGGAGCAGGCACATATTGCTGAGCAAATATTAAGAGCAATGCAGGTTTCAAGGGGAAGCCTTTCCTCTGGGAGTTACTGTTGATGACTCATAATTAAAGGGGAGGTCAAAACTGACCAGAAGATCAGGTGAAAATTTATGGAAGGAAAATATGAGGAAAAAAAAATAAGGAACCATATGGTTTAATTCCTGATGCCAGTTTCAAACATTCATTACAGAAATTAATGAGAAAAAACTGTTTAAAAAGTTCTTGTCATTTTGTCTAGTAGACCATCTTAATTCTCTATCACCTGATTCTATCACAGAATCCTTTGGTTGGAAAAGACCCAGGTGGAGGTCAGGCTCTTCTCCCAGGGAACCAGCGACAGGACAAGTGGACAAAGCCTGAAGCTGCAGAGAGGAGGTTTAGGTTGGATGTTAGGAAGAATCCCTTCACAGAAAGGCTGGTGAGACATTTGAAGGGGCTGCCCAGGGAGGTGGAGGTGTTCAAGGAAAGGCTGAGGGTGGCACTCGGTGCCCTGTTCTGGGTGACAAGGTGGTGCTGGGCCATAGGTGGGACTCGANGGTCGGGCCGCTCTCGCGATACCCGCGCGGCGCCGCCCGGCCCGCGGTGCCCGGAGGTGGCGGCCCGGCCTGGCCATGGCGTCCGACAGCGACACCGAGGAGTTCTACGATGCGCCCGAGGACGTGCATCCCGCGGGCTCCCCCGCGCCGTGAGTTCGCCCGGCCCTGCTCTGCCCTTCCTCCCTCCCTCCCTCCCTC
>VZTR01027100.1:793228-825615 GCA_013400775.1 Chaetops frenatus | reverse complement strand
CCAGCGACAGGACAAGTGGACAAAGCCTGAAGTTGCAGAGAGGAGGTTTAGGTTGGATGTTAGGAAGAATCCCTTCACAGAAAGGCTGGTGAGACATTTGAAGGGGCTGCCCAGGGAGGTGGAGGTGTTCAAGGAAAGGCTGAGGGTGGCACTCGGTGCCCTGTTCTGGGTGACAAGGTGGTGCTGGGCCATAGGTGGGACTCGATGACCTCAGAGGTCCTTTCCAACCTATTTGATCCCGTGATTTTGCGGTCCTGTGGTTCCGTGAAGGGCCGAGGTGTGGCCGCTCCCCCTCACGGCGGCCNAGTTCGCCCGGCCCTGCTCTGCCCTTCCTCCCTCCCTCCCTCCCTCCTTCTCTCAGCGCGGCCCCGCCGTGCCTGGGCAGCTCCCGGGGATGTGGGGGGGAAGCGGGGTCAGCACGGGGCCGTGGCTCCCCATGAGAGCTCGGGGTCTGCTCGGAGCGCGGAGGGTGCGGGGGACCGAGCGGGGCTCGCTCGGCGCTCGGGGCTGGTACGGACGGCAGTGGCCGTGAGAGGATGAGATCATGCCTACCTTCCTGAGGCGGGAGCGGGTGTAGTGCTGGGAGGAGACGTGCGGAGATGGCATCGAGATCGACAGAGGTAATCCCTGAAATGCGATAAAAGTAACACATTTTCTGAGGAAGGAGAAGCGAGCGAGCTTCGTCAGCAACAGGCAGCTGTTGCTGCGTGTAGAACAACTTCTGGTGTGCTCTGTTTTTGGTTGTGTGTTTAATACTTTTACTGTTTTCCATGGGGATTGGACTAGATTATCTCCACAGGTCCCTTCCAGCCCTAACAAATCTGTGATTCTGTGTTGCTTTGATGCTTCTTGCCTTTAGCCGGCTGGTTCCACTAGTGAAGATTTGCCAGCGTATTTTGAAGTAGATCCCACTGCTGCTGCCTCAGAACCAACCCTGACACCGTATTGTTGGTGTCAGCCAAATGTGCTCCCTCTTGTTTTAAATCTCTGTTTCTTGTGTACTGGACAGGTTATGGCTTGTATCAGGTCTGTTTTTCATGTAGCCTGGACCAAACCTCTGCATTGTTTTACTTGGTAGGATGAAGTTTCACATTGCTTGTTTATAGAGTAATAGTTATGGATTGTGGGATCCATGAATTTGAAGCTTTAATAATGGACTAAGGAGCTTGTTTCAAGCTGCAACTCAGTGGTCACTGGATGCTTACAAGAAAGGAAAGACTAGATTTTTTTTTCCTCACCTTCACATCCTGTATTAAAGTTTTTCTGAACTTAGCTACTTCGCTGTAGCCTGGTGAAAAGCACATCTTGGCATACCGTTCTGCAAGATGTGGTAAGCCAAATTCACAGTGCTTGTACTGAAATGAGATTTTTCTCCAGCTGCTTACCTACTTCTACAAATAGTGATCATCAAACTCTTTTCTGAGTTGCTTTAACTCAAAGTAAACAGCTGAAAACTAGGAACAGCAAAAATCATTCAGTAAGTTAAAGCAGTTGGAACCTGTCAGGGTTGGGACCAGAGAGGGTGAAGGTGAAGGATTTGTGTGAATAGAGGCCACAGATAGGAAAGGAGAAGCAGATCATTTGGTAGCAGTGAGCTATTAAATCTGCCCAACTGTGCATCCACTTTTTGTCTGATACAGATAATGCCATGTGTCCTGGCTTTGCAGGTCTCCACCACCTGTATCTAAGCAGAACTTGATAATACGAAGTCACTCATTAGAAATTAAAGTAAAAGATGCCTTTAATTTCTCTAGTGCTCTTCCATAATCTGTAACAATGCATCATTGACTCGAGTCAATAGAAATCTGAGCCTGAGTCAAATAAGGAGGTGACGTCCGTGAGCATAGTTTGCAATACAGCTACTGGTCTGTAATTCAGTCTGTTGTTGAATCTAACAATATGGGCAGTATTTTCTCAAAATAAGCTTTGAGATTTCCTAAGATTTCACATGTGCATTGGACACTTCCAGGAAGCAGGCTGGTGGAGTACTTTTTTTCGCATGTATAATGACATTGAGTTGAGACCACAAAAAAAAAAATCAAAACCTTGTTGCAGGCAAGGCAACTGAAAACAAGTGCATGTTGCCCTCTGCAGTTTCAGATATTTCCTCCTGCATTCAGTGTTCTGATGATCAGTCAAGTCAGTTGGGAATACTTTTTGGCAGCAATAGTTTGCAGCAAAGCAGTGTAGATATATTTGCCCTCATTAAAAATGTGGGGTTTGTAGCTTCCTCCCTCCCTGGCCTTTGTTCTATGTGGGGAAGTTAGATAAGTGCTGATAGAGAAACTCTGAAAGTGGTGCCAAGTACTCATGTCAGCTTGCTGACTTCTTTGCTGTTTATTTGTTTTATTAATTGTCTGGTCTATAAGAGTGGAGTTTCAAGTTGGATGTAGGCTCCCAGTTCCCACTGTTAAGGCATTAAATTACTGATGCTTAAGTCCCTCTCAAGGAAAGCACCATATCCTCATCCTCGAGTATATCTGTAACTGGTGCTTTTTAAGAACCAATTAGCAGAAATTACAGAACTTGATTTAAAGTGTTTCTTTCAGATTAGAATGGTCTGAGGTAGTGTTTCTGGGGTTGTGTTTCTGGGGTGATGATGTCTCTGAGGTGAGGTGTGTCTGGAGATGTTTTGAGACTACTGTATCCCCTCTGGTGAGGCCTGTGTGCTTCCCTTCTGCTCTACATCTTGCCTTTTACTTGTAATTCTGCTTTTTACAGGATGTGTGGAGAGTGTCCATCTTTTGGATAACTAAGTCCAGAGTAAAAAGGGAGAGGTAGTGAACAGAAGATGCCCCTATTTAACCTCTGGCACTCAAATTAAAAACGCTATGACCATGGAAAAATTGAGGAAAAGATGCTGAAATGTAGAGGCCTGAACAGTCCCTTGCAGGAGGATATCAGTTTTGAGAGAAGGAAAGTATGAAGTAAGGCACACTTGGTTAGATGCAGGCACATGACAGACCCTCTATATTTTATTTATAGGAAAAGTGATCCACCCACTCTGAAATCAAGAACTGCCAAACCTAACAGTTTGGACTTCATATGCCTAACAGTTCCTAGTATACTTGTATCCTAAAAATTGTTATGAGAAATCAAACAAAAGAGATGATGTAGGTAATCAGAAACATCCTCCGATACTTTTGTTTAAATTCTTGACTTGTAACTTTAGTAGTCCTGTTTTTTAGAAGTTGCCTTGATGCTTTTCCTGAAGAATCTAGTGTTCCTCTGTGTATGAAGTCAGGTAAGGTTAAGTTGTGCCCTGTTGACGTGGGAGATGCTTAGTACAACTTTTGTGTGTGAGCATTTTAGCCGACATGCAAAGCTG
This sequence comes from Chaetops frenatus, assembly GCA_013400775.1. Classification (NCBI taxonomy): domain Eukaryota; kingdom Metazoa; phylum Chordata; class Aves; order Passeriformes; family Picathartidae; genus Chaetops; species Chaetops frenatus. The sequence goes on along the minus strand of VZTR01027100.1, from coordinate 822,287 downwards.
ATCCTGGCAGCAGATAGATGGAGTGTGAAGTGTTGGTTGTGTTCAGTGCTGCAGATGCATTTCTGCACTCAGAGTTTGCTGAAGTTTCCACACAGGAGCTTCCCCTGGGCAGTTCCAGACAGTGCATTGCAGCAGTGAATCTCTGTAGGTTTGAAGGTGTGGCTGCCATGGAGAGCTGCAGCAGCAGTAATTACAGCTTCCAGGGCAGCCCCAGGTTAGAGGGAACATTGTGTGCACGGTTCCTGGGCTGGCTGCTGGACCTGTGTGTTCTGTGCAGGGTAGTGCTGCTGTGTGTGCACTGCAAACCTCTTCCCATCTGCACACCTGTTGTATAACAATGTACATCCTCCCAGGAAGGCAGGCACTGGTGCTCTGGGATTTGCCCAAGGCCAGTATTCACATTGTTTTTTGTTTGAAGGGCTGAATGTTTTGTTTTCTGTCACAAAACTTAACAACAACGGTTGAAAATGTGAAGCCCGCTTCAAACAGGTGCTGGGCTGGAGCTACCTGATAGTCAGAATAGGAGCTTCCTGTGGTCTGGTCACTATCAGGATGAATTTGATAGTGGGATAAACAATTGAAAATAAAGTTTCTTTGTGAGTTTATTTGACTTTCAGACCAATCACACATCTGTTTTTGCAGGTGAAATGGGATATTTCTTTGAATTGTGTTTAGTCTTTGTAGATAACCTTGATGCCTTCCTTTGTTAAACTGGTATAAAAGTGGTATCATATAAGATAATTTAGAAGTTATGTGAAATGCAGTCCAGAAGATGTGTTGCTATCAGTTTATAAATCCCACTTTTTAGTAAACATGTTCATACCAGATTAGTTTTTGCCTTATGCTTTCTGTGGCATCTGTCAGTTTTCATGTGCTATCTGACCTTCAAAGCCAAATCAATATTTGATCTTCGGGTTGATCTTAAGAAAATATTTTCAGACACTTTTTTTTTTTAAATGCAAGGATTTCATACACTGCATGCATAAAACTAATGGGCTTAAAGTAAAACTGGGGTGTGGAGAAGGCTGGTAAGTTCAGGTGGTTGAGAAGACAAGACTATTCCAGAGTCATGATGAACTACAAAAGATTTCAGTTACCAAACTGGCTTTGTTAAAATGTAGTAGCACATAAGCAGTAACTGCTCACGACTAAGGGAGCAATGGTGCTGACAGACACACAGCTCAAGTCGTCTCAGGCAAACCACTGAACTTACCTCGCTGTATTACAAACTGATCTGAAAGTGGGGTTTTTACCAAACAGTTGTGGAAGCTTTGCAGTATTTTAAAAGCGTGTGAATTCCATACTAAAGCTTCTCCTTAATTGTATGTGTGGGTTATGTCAAGTTAGCAGCACAATGTCACATTCTGCACCTCCTAGTTCTGTAACCCTTATCACTCGAGCACCTTTTTCCCAAGATAGCTGAGTAGCCTGAGCATGGAAAGTAACATCTGGTTTTGTTTGAGTGTAGATTTTCTGCTAAACTAGTTAGTTAAAGTCTGAAACGGTAGTGGTGTCTTTTGAACCTCCCATTTTGTGTAACCAGTGTAGGAATGAGTTGCCTGTACCAGAAGTGAGGGGCTAATTAGTGGGAAGTGTCACAGTAGAAAACTGTAATATCTATTTGCAGTTGAAGGATTTCTGTTACTTAGGTTGTTAAGTCTAAGCAGTGTCTTGTAAAATAGGACTGTGGCTGAAGCCTAGGCATTAATGTTGTAATTACGAGTATATTTCATTGTTAAAGTCATCTAATGGATTTAATGAACTGTGACACATTTCTGCCACTTCTAAGGAAATCCAAGAGTTGATAGTGGAACTGAAAATGTTTCAGCAACACAGGCTGTGACCTTTCCCAGCAATGTATATCGTGACACAAAAAATGTTTCTGGTCAAAACATTAATTTTTCTCTTTTTTTGCACATCGGAGTTACATCCTTCTAAGAGGATTATGCCTCTAAACAGTGTCACAGGTATTGTGCACCTGAAGTGTTAATATTTGGACAGAAGCATCTCAGTGTAACATGCTAAATTAGTTGCAATGACAGCGTGTTTATGTACCAAACCACTGTACTTTCTTGATTACTTAGCACTGCTGTATTAATGGGATCTTTGCTTTTTGTGATTAAATGTTTCCAGACGGTGAGGAGAAATTCTTAAAAGCTAAATGGAAATTGGGTTTTTTCGGGAAGTATTGTTCCTTAAAACGATTTTGGAGGCAGGAGGGGCAAATGAGCCTGAAATCTCGATATTTGTCAGTATTGCTTGGTGCCAGGTGATACTTGGGGTTGCAGAGTGTCACTGATGTTGGTAGTCAGCTGGAATTTGTGTGCAATCCAGGTAGTTCATTTGGTTGTAGGCTGCTAGGGAATCAATCTGTAACTTCGTCTCTGCTTGTGACTGACAGACTGATAAAATTGTAGAACAATTCAGGGTGGAGGAAGCCTGGAAAAATCATCTGGTCCAACCTTTCCTTTATGTATCAGTAAGATTCTGTAGTCAAAGTAAGCAGTGAGACTCAGTATTTAAATATCTTCCAGAATTTTGAAGGTCTTGTGGAAGATGTAAGTTCAGGATATAATAAGAGCTGACCATCCACTAATTGAATTGACTTGACAAGAAGTAATTATTTGATACCATTCCCATAAGATAGCTTGTTCTTTCATGTAATTAGTGTAATGAGAGGTGGTGTGTGAGTGGTTGCTAATGCAAAGTCACTGTTTCACAGTGTGTATTTTGGAAAGTAGTGCACACTGGTTCCTTTCTGATACAAAGTACTTTGTCTCTATTTATACCAAACGTCTTGACTAGAAACAAGATCTTAGGTTTGCTGCAGAGTGTCTGTGACAGTGCCAACTCTATGGATCAGGATTCGGGCACTTGATTTGCAGGGTACTGGAGTGTTTGTGCATTTCCTTTCTGAGAATTTTTGGTTTTTTAATGTCCACCCAACACTTGGCATACACATGCTAATTTTAAATTCTCTGTAATGAAAAATATTTTTAGTGATGTACTGGAAAGAACATCATCTTATTAGAAAAGGGTGATAGAAAGGTGATTTCCAGAAGATTCTGCTGACAAACTCTCAGAGTTTGTAGAATCTGTGGATCTGTGTGTGGTGTAGAGTAGGAAACTTGTATAGAAGTGGTGTGAAAAACATTCACTTTGTTGCTCATCTAAATTATCAAGTATACAGCTCCTGCAAGGGAACGCCGTGTTAGAGACTGTTTAAAACAAAGTTTACTGTCTTTGAACTCTACCTAAGCCTATCTTCTCTTTCTAACAGGTCACCAACAAAAGTTGGAACCCATCTGGTAAAGGTGAGTTTCTTCTTAATCAAGTGCTTGTGGATGAACACTGGGTTGAGTATTTCCACCTAAAGCAGATGTGCTACAGTAACCCCAACTTCTGCACACAAAGGAAATTATAGACTTTCCTTGTTGTAGGTAGCAATTGTGCTTGTCTTGAAATTCCACCTTTCCTTTTATTTAGGGTATGTTACAGTGTCTTGAAGCTGATTTTATTCTGAAATGTGTATGTGCAATTTAATTAAGCTGTATGGGATTACTGAACTGCCCTCTTTCAACTGATTTGTGGGTAGTAAGCAAGCCTCTGCAGCACCTGGATTTTGGTCCTGATTTATATGAAATAATTGATTGTGCTCTCTTCTGTCCCCAAAATAAGAAAAATCTTAATGTTTGTACTTCAGAAGCCTCCCCTCTGGGTTATGTGAACATAAACCACTATATTTAGCTTAATGAGCCAGCGTTGCCACTTCCCACGCAGGTAATTGGTATTCTGTGCACAGTGACAGCGCGGCTGAATCCCGCACACAGTAAATAGGTGAAGAGCTGGAACCTTGTGCAAATAACACTCATTTCCTGCTCTCAGAAGGGCCAAAGGTGGTGCTGTACAACACTTCTGCCTAACGAAAGCTTGTACTTTTGTCTGCAAAGTGTTGGGAAATCCTAGTGAAGCCAGTGTTTCTGAGCTATCAGCAGTACTCTGCTCTGAATCAATAGTATTTTAACAGTGATACCCTATCTTGCTATACCTCTTAGGGAACTTTGTGTTCTGTTTAAGGTCCCTTTAATAATTAAGTATTACATGTGTAAACCTTTCAAGAAATGTTGTTTTATCATTCTCACGAAACTCCATGCAATCAATAAACTTCAAAACTAACTTTAATGAATTCATGAATTATTAGCTATGAAGTTCTCTATGTTGCTATTAGATTTTTCAAAGTATCTTCCTAAATCACCTGTTCAAAGCTAAGTTTCTGAAGGTGGAAAAAGTAGTAGCTTTTCTGCTTGGTATCATATCAGTTAGTGAGTGTGTGACTAATGGTATAGTTTGTCTTGGAATGGGTAAGAAATATTTCCTGAGTTCAAAGTTTAATAGGTGTGTGAGTTTAATGTCAACAGAATTGGAAATTAATATAATGGGCTTCTGTAGGCACTGATTACACTTCAGTATTTAAGTCACCATACATTTGAAGATAGATTTTAATAATAAAGCAAAGTAGACCTTGCGTTTAGATTAGAAACACTTCATGGCAGGAAGGGGAGGGAGTGGAGAGGGAGGAAGAATTCTTCTATAATTGCAGCTGTCTTTGCACAGTATGCCATTTCTTTAGGTCAGAACTCTCCAAGATGGATGTCAGCAAGAGTTTGGAACAGGAAGGGGTTGCAAACGTAATATGTTAGGATGCTCTAGAGGTTCTGTTTGATTTTCTGAGTCTAGACAAAATCTAAGGAGAAATTTCTTAAATATTTGTACTGGACAATCACTCTAAATAAAAAAACAGGGACAAATGATTGAAAATACCCTGTTCTAGTTGGCTCTGCTTTGAGGGCTACTGGGTCTCTGCAGATCCCTTCCAATGTCAAGATTCCATCAGATTCCACTTTAGATATTGCTGATATATATGCCTTATGGACAATGTGATGCTGTGGCCTTTCATTGGACTAGATGGTCTTTAAAGGGTTTTTTTCCTAACCTACACTCTTTAGGATTCTAATAATTCATGTAGAAGAGAAGGTGTATGATGAAGTTCTTACTATCACCTGAGTATCCTATGGTATAAACTACTTGTGGTTCTGAACCTAAAATTTTGCGGGAATTGATTAAAATGTTTACTCACAAATAGAATATTTTCAGTTCATCTTATTTGGATTTTGGAGGGATCTGCATGAAGATGACTGATGGCTAAAATGGACAATGTGCACTAGCAATAATTGTAGAATGTAAGATTCCATGTTAGAACTTCAGAAGCATATTTGTGACCTCTTGATAGAGCTGCCAGCCTTAATTTGGAAATTTCTAAATAGTTTCTACTATATGTGCCTATTATACAGTTCTTGCATCCATTCTTAAAAGCCAATAAAGAAAATAGAAAATATTTTAATATGGAATTTCCTTGCTGCAGATAATTACATGTGTTTGTTTCTCTAAACTTCATGCTGCCTTCAGCTTGATTTTAGTTGAGGTCGCAGCCTCTTATATATGACTGCCTCTGTTGTTGGATGAGTGCAGCCATTCTGTGCACGACTCTGAAATACTACTTGAGTACTGAGCATTACTGTTTAAACATCTGACAGCAGTAATGTGTGAAAATGTGGCAGATTTCTTATCCTATATGCTATTTAATTTGTTGGGGCTATATTTTTGTTAGATCATCGTCTTATGACTTTTTCTTCTGTAGGATATGGACAATAAACTACACAAAGCTGGAAATGAAACATTTGTACGAGAAATGAAACAAGATGATTCAAAAGAGGTTAGTTAAATATTGCTTTGAGCTTCCGGCATCACATAAAAAATATTAAATAATTTAATGATCAGTATTCATCCTGAAATTACCATAGGTTAGAATTAATTGATAATGTTAGTAAGAATGTTCATCTAAAGGGTAAAAATCAAACTACGTGTTCTAAAAACATATTTAGGATTCACCAGTGTTGAATTGTTTGTATAATTTACAGGATCATATTTAGCAGTACATGAGAACTCTGAAGAGTGAACAGCTTTTGTTTCCTAACTTTCTCTCCAAGTATATTAAAGAAGACTGGAAATTAGTCACTTTGTTTTATCTTTTAAATATGCCCATTTCTGCACCAAGGTTCTGGTCTCCTTTTTAAACAAAATGCAATTGGTATATAAAACAACTCTTCAGTGCAAGAGTTCTTGTGAGTATTGTGCAGGCTGACTGGTTTATGTACCCAGAAAGTGCCTGCTGGCGACTGATAGAATGTTTTTTTTGTTTCTCTAGATTATTGACAGTATTATAGAAGAAAGCCAGAAGGCCCAACAACTAGAGGATGATTCTTTAGCTTCTAGAGGAAATGAATTGACTGTTCCAACTTCAGATGCAAATGCTTGGATTTCTGGAGCAGGTATCATTAGTGACATCCCAGAAGTACTAATTGCTAAAATACCATTAACAGAAGACAGTAGAGAACCAGATGATCAGAGTGTGTGTAAGGATGCTGAATTGGAGTCTGGGAAGCTTTCGTTTAGTTCTGAGCAAGAGGAATCTCATAAACCAACAAAAGTAGCAAATGCAACTGACCATAAAATGGATGAAACTGAAGCACAAGGAGAAACATCAAAAAAAGAGGACATAACAGACAAGAAAGAGACAAATACTTTAGAAAAAGTGGCTTCAGATTTATCTACCAAAGACCTTTCTACCACAGAGGAAATGCCCCCAGCAAAGCCACCAAGGCAGCTGACTGTAGAGCCTGACATAGTTGCGAGCACAAAGAAGCCTGTCCCAGCCCGGCCCCCGCCTCCCACTAATGTTCCTCCCCCGAGACCACCTCCCCCTGCCCGGCCAGCTCCTCCGCCCCGGAAGAAGAAGAGTGAACTGGATTTTGAAGTCCAAAAACCTGTTTTAGAAGGCAAGTATTCTCTTTTAGATGGGTTTACTTATCTACAGGGCTACTATTTTTGTGTTTTGAGTGAAGGATCGTTCAGTCTTGTGATTTTAGTTTGGTTGATAGGTAAAAAAATCCTTCAGCAATCCTAGCTTATTACAATGAAGTAATACCCTTCTGCTGTAGAAGTGTTCCTCGTTCATAGACTTCTTGTAAAGTAAGACTTCCTACTAAAATAGCTGTAGCTATAGCAAGGAGAAGTTGACTCATCAGTACATAAGCTGAAAAACAGTTACTTCAAATAAAATATGTGTGGTCTGTATTTGCATAGAAATGCAAGTTAAGGTGTGGACTGAGGTCTTATGAAAATGAGTAGTCCTGGGTTACTAGGGAAATGACTATTAAAAAAAAAGTTAAAGCTTAAGAGGCCAAGGTGTGAAATCATGCCTGAACCTCCAACTGTATATGCAATACATAATTATAAGTTAGATTTGGTGGAAGTTGATCTTTAAAAAATACCAAACTGGTCAGAAAGGGTGTTCAAGACTGTAATTAATGTTAGGATTTGATGCTTTTGGCAAGTGTTATTCTCTGCTTTCTAATAAATCTCTTTTCAGTTTCTCAAGACAGCTTTACAGCTGGTGGTCTTTTAACTTCAAGTTCAGTGACAGAAGGTGTACCCAAAGACTCTCAGCCCTCTTTGGATTTGGCCAGTGCAACTAGTGGAGATAAAATTGTCACTGCACAGGTATTGGGAAATGGTTGTAAGTTTGATAACTGTAACATTTTCTATTGCTTCAGTGTTACAGTAGAGATAATGTAATCTATGTCTGCACAATTTCAGGAAAACGGGAAAGCAGCTGACGGCCAAACAACAAATGAAGTACTTGGACCACAAAGACCCAGGTCTAACTCTGGCAGAGAGCTCACAGATGAGGTATCAATGGCTGTGATCTCTACATGGTGCACCTTTGTGCTTGCTTTCCCTGTCTGTTAAACGAATTGTAGTCACAGGTCACTCCTTTTTCTCTGGACCATTCCAGGCTGTCACCAGGAATACAGATAGGAGTGATGGCACAGCTGGCTTTGTCCCCCTAAGCACTCTGTGGCCCCTGTGTCATGTGTGGCATTAGCCTTTGCAAGTGTGATCTGTAATAGACCTGAAATGCCATCAAGGTTGTGTTGGTAGCTATGCAAACACCTCAAAGGATTTGTGTGGGAGGGAACACCAGCAAACCTGGCATTTTGTCATGTGTGTAAAGGGGGAAGGAGTCAGCAATAGGTAAATGATCTTCCTCATACTAAAAAATAGTTTCTTCAGTTAATAATTCTGCTAATCCTGATGATATTTGGCTTTTGTAAATTTTCATTTGTGTCTATCAGTGCATAGCTGTTTTTAACTGTTGCTGAACCTTTGTAATCGTTCATGAGATGCTCCAAATAAATCTTTTCCTTTGTGGTGCTAGGTATTCTAAATTCCTTTTCTCTCTGTATGTTATGTTTGCCTTTGGCTAAACCTAAGATACAGCAGTTGGAGTAGGAAAGGGGAAGACTGCAATGTCTTTTAATTACATAATATGTTTGATATTAGCATGAAAGGTGTCAGGCAGTGGTTGATGTCTCTATAGCTGCATTTTTGATTTATGAAATTAAAACTTGTGATATATAACTGCTCATCTTTGTGTAGTGGTTGATAATATTTGCACTAACGTGCTAATTTAAACTTAGTCTTTGTAAAATATATAGTGAGCTACAGAACTTCCCGTTAAGATAACGAATTTGTAAGTTTTGATGATTTCTGTTTTGCTCTAGGTTTTGAAGTCTAATCAAGTTCTTTTCATTTCACATCTTTTTTTTTTTTTCCCGTAGGAAATTCTAGCAAGTGTAATGATAAAAAACCTTGATACAGGTGAAGAAATACCTCTGAGTTTGGCAGAAGAAAAGTTGCCAACAGGCATTAATCCCCTGACTTTGCATATCATGAGGAGAACTAAAGAATACGTCAGGTATGAATCATGAGAGCTTTCAACTCATAAGATGCCATAGTTCTCATAGTTTTAGCATAAGCAGAAGCTGCTCTTACACAGGTAAAAAGAGCCCCAGTCTATCTTGTCTGACTAATCTCAGCTAATTCCCAGTTCTCAATGAACCAGGCTCCTGATTGATTTTTTTTCAAGTTAACTAAAAGTTGCTGATATTTCTGGAACTTGACAAGCAAGTACATCTGAAAATCCACTGATCTACAGTTAGCCTTTGATGTACTAAATGTCATTTCTATGCTGAATTAAACACAGTTTGTATTCAAGTACTGAATGTTGTTCGTGCCACCACCTCCTGTAGCTTTTTCAGTGTTTCATAGGAAACTGTTCCTCTGAAGATCTGTTGCCATTAGTACTGCTTTGAGTCAGAACAGGTAAACACCTGTTCTTAATAGAGCTTTAGATCCTTCTAATATGTAAAATGGAGACTTTTTGCAATCTTTAATAGAAAAAGATTCATGTTTAATGATCAGAAAATCATGTCAGTCTAGATGTTCTTTTCAAAGGCTTATATGAACTTATACATCAGACAATTTCTAGGCTTTTTTGCATTGGTGTATAATTGAAAAGCTCACTTTTCTAGAACTCTTCTGTGAAAAAACTTCTATTTCAGAATTAACTACTATTAATTTATTTGATCTGTGGAAAGCAAGATATGAGAACAAAGTGGCATGTTACCAGTTCCTAGTAATTTAATGTATTTTGTCTGCTGTTTGCCTTCAAAGTGTCACAATAAGCTTAAGCTGGAAATTTGTGGAAGGAATAATATACCTTTGGCATCTGCAGAGTGTATGCAGCTTTAGTATCAAGATGCCTAAGAATTGAAAGATGTGTTTATTGTGTGATTAACATAATGTCTGTGTTTTTCCAGTGTATTACATAGAGGAATAAAGATGGATCCTATAATGCAGAGCCTACTTTAGTAATGTTTCATTCAATTTAGATTTATTATGATATCCCATTAAACAATCACTTCTGTATTTCCTAGTAATGATGCAGCACAGTCTGATGATGAAGACAAAATGCAGACACAGCAAACTGACACTGATGGAGGGAAGTTAAAACAGAAAACGTAAGATCCTGTTTAACCTTTTTTCCTTTCCCTAGAAAGAAAAAACAGATTTTATTTTTCTAAGCTGAGGCTTCCCTTCTGACTGCTGAACAAGTTACCTTTTAAGTAATCACTTTATAAGTGATAGCTGATTTTACATAAGCCTGTAGCTCTGTGGTTGAACTGAAGATTGCATGACTGCTAACAAATTTACTTCTAAGAAGCAGTAATGAAAAAAGATAAGAGTGCATTTCAAATCAAAATTATTGAATCATAATAGCAAAAAATGAGAATTTTCCATTATTATGTGTTGAAACAGTACCCTTGCTTTTAAGGACTCAACTGAAAAAGTTCCTTGGCAAATCTGTAAAGAAAGCAAAGCACCTTGCTGAGGAATATGGTGAACGTGCTGTAAATAAGGTCAAGAGTGTTCGAGATGAAGGTGAGTGACACTCAATCCCTTTTTTTTTTTTAAATAGGACAGTCTGTTTATCCTTGTGCTTTTAGGAGTCAAAGCTGGCAGAGGAACATACACTGTTGCATTTTACCACTGTTCTACAGTTGATGGTACATGGTTCAACTCTAAAAAAATGTAGCTTAGTAAGCATTTTGAGATAACTAGCTGAATACTCTGATTTTTGGTTGTGCTGTTAGAAAGAGATTTTGATATTAAAATGTATACATTTTTGGAAAGTTATTCCAGCAAAGGTAGAAATGGGGTTATCCTCATTACTTTAGTAAATCAGAAATTGTTTTCTGGCAACCAGTGCCACAATTAGAATTCTCATCTAGCTTAAGCTCTTGTTAGATTTCCCAACTGCAACTGAACTCTCCCCTTCATGTCTCATCAGTGTATCTTTCAGACAGACTACTAGTGCTGCAGCAAGCTGGTGTAACCACAGCCTGAGATGAGTGCCATGCAACTCCTGCACTTCAGTGTCTTGTGTTGCCACTGGCTGTTGGCCACAGCTCTTTTGCAATTCTTACACTTCATGGGCAAATCACAGGCCATTGCAGTGTACTCAGAGAGAAGAAACCAATAGACTCATTTTCAGCACATATTAAACTGACAGAAATCACTTAGTGTAGGATCTGCTGAATGCAAGACAGATGCCAAGAAAGGGGCAGAACAAAAATTAATAGAAGTTCTTATTTTCAGTATTCAGTGTTTGGATTCACTGTAGCCTAAAATTAATGCAGATGTATTTTTATACTTTGATGCAATACTATTCTTATTTTGCTTTAAGATCTTAAAATTGCCTATAGAAATATTCTAATTCAATGCTAATCCACTACCAAAAAGCTTACTAGCAGACTAAATAGGTACTGCAATATGTAGTGCTGAATTTGTGTTGCTCTTAGTCTTTCACACAGATCAAGATGATCCCTCTTCCAGTGATGATGAAGGGATGCCCTATACAAGACCAGTTAAGTTCAAAGCAGCACATGGCTTCAAGGGACCTTATGATTTTGAACAAATTAAAGTTGTTCAGGATCTCAGTGGAGAGCATATGGTAGGTCTCAAATTCCATCTGTGGTTTTGCTGAATCTGTTTAGCCTGAGATTCAACTTTTCATTTTCATTTTCTTGGTGACCTCAAAAATGACTGTCAGGTTTATTCTCCGTGAAAAACTTCATTCTGAAAAATAACAGTCTGGCAAAAAGTGAAAATTTGGCTGGTTTGACCAGATCTTCAGAGGGTAAAAAGCATGTAGATTTGCAGGCATCAGGGATTCTCCAGAGCTCTCCTTTGAAGAATTATGGCATCAAGCAGTACTTGGTTCTTTTGGTTCTTGCAGTTACAAATTTAGGCTGAAATAGACTATTTTCCACTACCAGAACTGAGCACAGAGCAGCAAACTTGACTTGCTCAGCAGTAAATTAATTAGTCTATTAGACAGATGAACACAAGTATTGAACAGAAATACTTAATAGGTTCTGGACACAAAAGTCAGGAGAGATTAATGGGGTATGTGGATCACAAGGATAAGGAGGGGAGAAACCAGAGTAGGATATTTGCAGAGATGCCTGCAGAGAATGAGGCAGAAAAGCTGCCTATTCATCACCATTTGGAGTGTGCATGCTTCCCTATGGAGTCTGGAATACATTCTAGTATTCCTGATTTCCCAAACTTTTGCTGACAGCAGCTGTCTGACATTTGAAGCAATCCCTCATCTCTAAGTGTTGGGCTGAGGGGAATGACCTACAGCAGTCAGTGACCGGAGACTCCAAGCTTGTCATCTACAACTGAACTTTCCATTCCTGCTGGCAATCTGTGTTAGTTTCCATCATGCCAATATTTGACTTCTTAAACCTAGGAAATTCCTCCAAATTGGTGGAGCTTGGTGGAGTCAAATGCCTAATTGCTCTTTATTCAGTAGCAGGAAGAAATGGGATGCTGCTTGTGTGGTTATATTTTATTGACTGGTAACTCTTTGGACTTTGCAATGGAGAAAGAATTGTTATCATCAGAGGCTTTGCAAAACCCTCATGCCAATTATGAATATAACAAATATATGTAGGACCCATTTTGGGTGCCAGTTGGTGTAACTAATCACAATTTCTACTTTAAAAAAAAAGCATGCGAACCGTAAGTACAGGTACAAGTACTTGTTGGTTCCACAAAACAAACAGGAGGTTCTGAGTCCCTCAGACAACTGTACCAGTCTTACATGGAATTCTGTGGTAGTGCTGACCTCCTGTAACTCCTCTCCTGCAGTCATCTGCCCTGTGGGCTTTTTCTTTCAAACTGTTTTTGCACGTGCTGCACAGTCCACCAGTCTTAACAATTACTTATCAATGTTTTGATCTACAGTGTATTTTACTTGTGGTATCTCATGCATGTCTAAAATCTTGTCAGTTGACATTGTAGAAAGTCTTTTTGGTATACAGAAAAGCACTTTTTGAGACTTAAACAATCATCTCTTTATTTTGACAGGGTGCTGTTTGGACAATGAAATTTTCTCATTGTGGTCGATTACTGGCATCTGCAGGGCAGGACAACGTAGTAAGGATATGGGTTTTGAAGAATGCCTTTGACTATTTCAATAACATGCGCCTGAAATACAACACAGAAGGTATCTCTGTGCATGGCTAGAGCTCTGAAACAGTAGAAATTCTGGGCATTTGGGAACTTGCTGTTGACCATGGTGTTTCTGTCTGTATTCCAGGCCGTGTCTCCCCTTCTCCCTCTCAAGAGAGTCTGAATTCTTCCAAGTCTGATACTGATGCAGGGGTAGGTACACAAGATACTGGGAGGGGAAGAGTGGGGAGCCTGCCCTGGTTTGTAATGCCAAATCTTCATTATTGCTTTATTCAAGCACACATTAGGTAGTCCTCATTAGTAGTGTCTTTGAGACACATCAATAGATGTCTTCAATCAAATACATTAATCCTGTGTGTAAGGGGTGCAAGCAAGGAAGTCCATCACTGAATTATAAAATCTGCATAGCTGTGCTGTGGCCTCCTGCCAGACAAGATTGCTGAGTGAATTGCTAAGGGGAAAAGCCCTACATCATTGAATTTCCTGTCTTAGTGTTTTATCTCTAATCATTACTTTTGGTTAACATCTGACTTGATGATGTTTTTCCTGAGGAAGGTCAAAGTGAGCAATGGGATTCTCAGGAACATAATGATACCTCATATATATATGAATTTTTCACATCTGTGTAGAAAAAAGGGGAACATGGCTGACAAAAGTATTCAGACACACTTACTTGTAGAGTTTCCAGATGCTGTAGTAAACCTTGGCATTAAAATTAATTTATTTAAGGTGGGTTTTTTTCTATTTTTGGCTTCCAGTACTGTAAGAAACAGATGACAGAATCAGGGTTTAAGTGAAGATCTTGGCAGTAGTGTTACTTAGTGTGTAGTGATTTGGCAGAGGGGGAAGCAGGGAGGGCAGCAGTCCTTCTTTAACTCATGTGTATGACTGGGCTTGCTAAGCCACATTCACCAGAGTTGATGTTTTGAGTGGTTGGGGTTTTGGTTTTGGGTTGGTTTTTTGGTTTTTTTTTTCCTGGAGAGGTTTTGTATAGGAACTTTTGGGCTTTTTTAAATTATTATTTTACACCTGTTAATTCTGAACTGGTTTCTTACTAGGAAGTTGTCATTCATGGTATGCACTAGAAATTTGGAACCTGAACTCGCAGTTTGTATTCTGAAGTAGTATGCAGCTTTTAAGGTTGATACACTTTATTCCAAAAGCTTATCTTCAGGTGTTTGCTTAAATTGTTCAGTTGTCAAACTGATCCCACTAAATAAGAGCTGAAAAATGGAAAATTTAGAACTTCTGAATTTTGCAATTTCAGGATGATGTTTCGCAGACCACTGTACTTGCTCATTGTTTATTAGTGCAATACTGTTTATTTTAGAGTAGTATGAGTTGTTCAAATTGTTACTGTCTTTAAACTTTTTTTAAGCAGTAAGTGCCTTATTGGTAATTCCTCCAGCTAATATTTGGTAATATTTCTATACATTTCTCTGCTAGATTTGCAGTGGAGTTGATGAAGACCCAGATGATAAAAATGCCCCATTTCGTCAACGACCATTTTGCAAATACAAAGGCCACACAGCAGATCTTCTTGATCTTTCCTGGTCTAAAGTAAGGCACCTTAATACAGGCTACACAGTCCTTCTGTGTTTTTCTTGCTTTCTGTTGTCAGTTGCCACTGGAACCATAGATTTAAACAATATGAAATGATCCTTGAAGTTCAGAGGAGTTTTGTAAAGACAGCATTTATTCCAGTTGAAATAGTTGGAATAAAATGAGCAACCTTCTTAGGCTTTTGTAATTAAAGTTGTCTTAAAAAAACACAAACAAACAAGCCAGTAACAATTACAGTTGTGTATTCAACAGTGAAAGTAAATTATTCAGAGTGGGAAGATTTTCCATTGAACTGTATGGCTTCTGTTTTATGGTGTTGCTGCTTTTCTTGTCTTCAGAATGCTTCACTTTTTGTGCAAAGTATACATGTTCTAAAGTTGCTGAGTATATACATCTATTTTAAAATTAGAGAATTACCTTGTTTCACATCAGACGTACTCAAATAATTCTCCACATGAGAATGCAGTTGTACTTTTAGGAACATGGTCTGGTTGAAGCATCTAAGGCATCTCTGAAGTCTGTCATGCCATTTCTTCTCTGAATACTTTAACTACATTCCAAGTATCTGTTTTCACTGAGGTTCTTCCAGAAAATTTTCTGTGACCAAGGGTCAGTGTACAGCTCTTGGGAAAGTGTCGATCAGTAATGGTAACTTGGATAAACCTTTTTATCTGAAAAGATAAAATGCTAAATTTTATGACAGCATAGAATTTGGTAAGGCTTTACCAATCATATTGCTTCTGTATTTCCAGTTACTTTTGCATCTGTTAATAACTGTGGAATTCTCTTGTTTCACAGAATTACTTCTTGCTTTCTTCATCTATGGATAAAACTGTCAGATTATGGCATATATCAAGAAGAGAATGTCTTTGCTGTTTCCAGCATATAGACTTTGTCACTGCTATAGCTTTCCATCCAAGGGTAAGTGTAACTGTTCTCTTACTTCTAGAGAGGTAGAATTTAAGATGAAAACATTCCACTCCCTTTTTTTTTTTATTTGAAAAAAAACCCAACTGAATAATAGTGTTTGTGCGCTTTAAAAATTTGCTTCCTGGATAATATTGCAGAACTTTTGTGTTCATCTTCACTGAACTTCACCAGGACTGTCATGGGGTTTAACCATGTGTACATGAGAAGTGGAAAGTTAATTGTCTGTTGGCTCTACCATCACAGCTGGTATAGTGTAGAGTAACTTTGTGAAAAATTAGAATTCCCAGTGAGGGGTATTGTGATTAAATCTTTGCGGGGGAAAAAAAAAATCATAATGAAATTGAACAGATTGTCCAGAGACCACAGAATCCTTGGGAATTTTTAAAACTTGACAGGATGTTACCCACTACAGCCTGATCAAACTTCTGGAACTGTCCTTTCTACAAGCAGGGGAAGTGGATCAGAGACCTCGAGAGATTCCTTTCAGCTTATTTTTTATAATTTTTTAAAAATACTGTAATCAAGCTTCCTTAATATTAATAAAAAACAAGTGGAAGAGCAGTGTTTGTCAGTGTTCCCTAAACATACAGAACTAGTAGATGTATGAGAAACTGCGAGAGGAGCTTTCAGCTCTTGGCAAGCTGAGTATTGAGAGGATAGAAACAACCTGTGCTAACAGTGAGAAATTTTCTAACCTGAGGTATAACTGCATGTGTGTAATCGTGTCAAAAACCTGTAAGAATTTGAATTCCATTTGACATAAATTTCTTAAACATTATAATCAGCTCATCTAAGGGCTCTTATTTGGGAAATTCTGTAGAGAAGCTCTTTGGAAATGGGGTGGGAAGGTTTCAAGAAAGACAGAGACATACTCATGGCACAAGCAGAGACTAAACCTTGTGTGCATTCTCAGGATGACAGGTACTTCTTAAGTGGTTCATTGGATGGAAAACTCCGACTCTGGAACATTCCTGACAAAAAAGTGGCATTATGGAATGAGGTAGATGGGCAGACAAAATTGATTACAGCTGCCAACTTCTGTCAGAATGGCAAATACGCAGTCATAGGCACCTATGATGGAAGATGCATCTTCTATGACACAGAGGTAAAAACTTTGAGACTTTGGATTTTTTTCCCCTAAATAACAAACAGATTTAGAAGTCATGGTTATTTAAATACTAAGAAACAAACCTGTTACAGCTTGAAGCAAATTAACATTTTTACACAACTGTTTCAAATTGGGACGCATTTTGATGTCTTTTCAGCACTTGAAGTACCACACACAAATACACGTGCGTTCTACCAGAGGTCGAAATAGAGTTGGAAGAAAAATTACTGGCATTGAACCTTTGCCAGGAGAAAATAAGGTACTGTCTTACAGTGCAGCTTTGGCCCAGTACTGAATTCTGATATTTGTATGTAATACTTAGTAAGTTTGTGCCAAATCTTTCAACGCTACTAAAATGAGCCCTACTCTGTGCTGATTTAGGCTAATACTATACTAAGTAGTGGTGAAACAGAATATATATTCTTTTAATGACATGATGCTCTGATTAATATGCAGGTGAAAAAATGGTTACCGATGGCTAATTGCTTCCACTCCTAAATTTATTTATTTCTCTTCTAGATACTAGTGACATCAAATGATTCCAGAATCAGGTTGTATGACCTAAGAGATCTGTCTCTGTCTATGAAGTACAAAGGTTATGTCAACAGCAGCAGCCAAATCAAAGCCAGCTTTAGGTAAGACAGTATTGTAACAATGGAGTTGTTGGATTTGGGAAATGCTGTGACTGAAGTACAGAGGGTTTTGTTTAAATAATCTCCATTGGCATGAAACTGAGCCTCTGAAATGTCACTTGGGTTGGAATGCAAAGGTACAAAAGGCTCTGGTCAAGAGTGGTGAGCTGGGAGCTCCTGTGGGTGAGTGAATGCAGTTGCATCCTGTGGATGGTATTATGTATGTCCACTACTATTGCTGTGAGTGCAGGAGCTGTGCTAGAACTAAGAAATGACCTTGAGTGATCATCTTGCCCAGCCCCTGTGCTCCAGATAAATTTCCCAGATTAAATCATCTATACTTACTGGGCTGTAGCCCAGTTAGTGTCAGAGCTTGAACAGCTAAGAAAAGTAATGTTTTTCCCTCTTTCAATCTTTAGCCATGACTTTACCTACATTGTAAGTGGTTCAGAAGATAAATATGTCTACATTTGGAGTACATACCATGACCTGAGCAAGTTTACATCAGTAAGAAGAGACCGAAATGATTTCTGGGAAGGCATTAAAGGTGAACACCAGCTTTTGACCTTTGTTTTATTGAAGCTCATATGATTTGAAAATTGAAATATTTTATTTGCTATGCATTTAGTTTGAACAAATTCTCAGCAGGATGCATGGTAATTAGGGGCCTGTCAGGAATCCTTGTTCACAGAAGACTCTCTTTGGGATGGCAAGAGACAGAGTAACTTAGAGTTTGTCCAGCTTCAGTAGAGATTTGGAATTAATGCAATGTTTTGCTGGCTGATTGTAGAAATCAAAATAATTATCAACCCATAATCCTTTATGGAAAAGTGACTTTGAAAACAAATGCAAGATTTTTCTCTTTCATAGCAGGCCAAAAACAAAAATGGGTGGGAAGAAAAGCAGCTCTTTTATCTTCTCCACGTAAATACAGTTTTAGGGAAATGTGGGGCCATGTTTATATCAAATGTGTTTTGGATCTCTTGCCAGTTGGTTTTTGGGCACTTAAAGCATCTTCTGAAATCCCTAAGATTATAGAACAATGCCTGTTGTTGCTTGAATTCTGAGTTTACCTGATGCCACTAGCACTGAGATTCCTGGACATTTACTAGGACTTATGCCTTCTGTTCTTGTAAAATTAAAACATTCTCGAAACAAGGTAATCAAAATTGGATTGTCTTTCTGAAGCACACAATGCAGTCGTCACCTCCGCGATCTTTGCTCCAAATCCTGGTTTGATGGTGTCACTGGAAACTTCTGAAAAGCAAGAAGCTGAAAGTAAGGGAGAAGATTGTGAGATATCAGATACCATACCCTCTGGTAGGTGTTTAAGATGAACTCTGCGTGGTGTTATGGTATGAGCAGGAAAATACTATGAATACTTTTGATCTGGGTGGGGGGTTTCTTGAGAAAATAAGTCCTTGCAGTGGCATGGGTATATATTCCAAGTCAGCATTCCACCTTGAACATTTTAGCAGCTGCTGCATTCTTAAAAACTGAGGATGTGAGATGGGGGTAGAGTTGCCATGCTAAGTACTTTAGGATTATTCCTTTTACATTTGAGCTGTTAGGAGATAGAGCTACACTGACCACTAGGTTTCTTTCCTAGAAATGCAGATGTTTCTTGAAGTATTGGCTAGAAACCAGGAATATGATAAAGGAAGAAGAGTATCACAGTGATGTCATATAAATGAGAGTGTGATTTTTATTTTCTTTTTTAATGAACTAACAGTTTGTTCTCTTTCCTGTTAAGGAGCTCTGAAGACAGATCACACAGAAGTGCTTTTATCAGCTGACTTTACTGGAGCAATTAAAGTCTTCATTAACAA
This sequence comes from Chaetops frenatus, assembly GCA_013400775.1. Classification (NCBI taxonomy): domain Eukaryota; kingdom Metazoa; phylum Chordata; class Aves; order Passeriformes; family Picathartidae; genus Chaetops; species Chaetops frenatus. Next base: position 803,220 of record VZTR01027100.1, on the reverse strand, counting down.
AAAGAAATATGTATCTTAGTTGGTTTGCAACTGACAGCATAAAGCTATGGTACTGTGGGATTAAAATTCCATAAATAATCAGGCAAAAGCAAAGTATCTAATATAATAATGTTACAGGCTGATTTATTTTTAAATCTTTATTTTAAGGCTACTCAAATATTGGATCCTTGGAAAACAGTGTGCTTATTAACACCTGGGCTTGTAGGATAGAAAGGAATGTGTAAGAATAATCCTACCAAACATTAGACTCTCAACTTTCTACAAACAGTTGTTTTGCAATGTCATTGTGAACCTGCACAGGTTTCTGCACAAAAACGTGTCTGCACATATGTGTGTCTTCTGGTTATATGCACGAATTGGAACCTGTATTGGAGGCATTTAGTGGTGCTTGTGGCCACTAGATGTCAGGGCCTGGGGAGGGAAGGGAAGGCTGGAAAAATGCTGAATAATGTAGACTGATCTTTGCACAAAATTTCATTTGAGAAAGATCTTGAATTTGTAGTAGCTAATATTCAGAGTTTTAAGTTATGCAAGTTTTTGATGGGTCAGCAACCATGTGTAAATGTTTTTATAAATTTCTCAACTTCAGGACGTGAAAATTTTTTTGTTGTCTTTTAATTGTTTGTGGACTTTAGATTCCTTTCTTATATATAATTTTTTGCACACTGGAGCACAATACTTGTGTAAAGAATTCTCTCATTCCGTGTTCATGGGCACCAGGACATATTCACCTTCCAGATAAAATTAAGCTGCATTAGAAAGTTCTTATATTTTACGACTATGTAAAATAAACTGTTTACATTTTTTAAGCATTGTAGCTTAAAGTTTTAAGTTCTTCTTGTTTGTTTAGTGCCACTGAATTTTGAAAGTCTTTGTAAATATTCATATAAAACACCTATGAAGTAACATTCTGGGCATGGTAACCCATGAAATGTTATTGATGGTCAAATGTTTCAAAGAACAAATGTATCATTAAACTTGGTCACACACTTGGAAATTGTTGCTTCTTTTCCATTTTCATTTGTTAATTTGCCTTTTGTCTAAGTAGTTTTGACCTGTTTCTGAGATCATTGATCCTGCAAGTACTTGATACTTTCTAAGTTCTACTTTTCCTGATCTTGTCACACCTTTCTTTCTGAAAGAATGGGGAATGGAGTACTGCAACTGGATATTAAGCAGAATTACGAGTAATTATATGATAATTTAGCATGAGGAGGACACTGCAAGTGTGTACAGAATCCTCTCCTTCCCATTAGTGGAAGAATGAAGACATGGAAAAGCAGGAAGTGAGTCTTACTCATCTTTTCATTCTTTTCTACTCAGGTGAATTTGGCTATGACTTTGTATAGAATTGTCTTGGACAACAAAGGCAGTTGCAAGGGGGTTATCATCAGTCAAAATAAATACAAGAATGGTACACACATTTTACAAAATTATCTTCAGTTAACACAGTTGAGTGCATTTGACTCAGAGTTGAAAATACCTGCATGGATGAAACAAGCTAAGCTCTCTCAAGGTTCTTTTGTTACTTTGAGCTCCACTGAATTGACAAAAGTGAGGAGGTGGTACAAGAAGACATTTGGTTTGTGGCTTCAAAAATCAGTTTCTATAATAGATGCAATATCTGTGTAGAAGACTGTAACTGACTGAGATTTCTGTGAGCTGTTCCCAGATACTTCTAGGGTTTGCTATAGATGTTCTATGTATTTATTGACTCATACAAGTTAAGAAGCTGCTTTGTGCAGTACAAATGCCATCACTTTGCTTACAGGTACCTTAATTCCAGAGTCTTGGCACACTGTGGCCTTCCCGTTTCTAGAACTGTAAGTCCAGACTGGAGGAAGAGGCATATGGGCTTAGCATTGGGAGTTTTGGGTATGCCTTTTTTTTTGTGTATGTGCTGCTCTTCCATTCCTGCTTTTTCCATATTATAGTTAAAATAGCAAATGCAAAAATTAGGGATGAGTAATAGGAGAAGGGAACCCTTATTAGCTGGTAAGAAATACACAGAAGAGGATGGGTCAAACCCAGCTTTGAGTGACTGAAGATGTGGCTGCTGTCAACATGCAGTGTTGGGAGGTACCTGTGGGGCTAAGTGGGCTCCAGGAGGGATTCCTGCAACATGAATGGTCTGCATTTTGGCAGTTGTTTTACATGTTCTATGCAGAGTCTCCTCCATAACCTCTTTATGATCTAAATGGTTTGGGTTGTTTTTTTTCAATGCGACTACTTTGGAAATATAAGTTGAGCTGTTAGTTTTGCATATTAGCTGCTAGAAACACTATTAAGATGTTGTGTTGGACCTGTTAAGTATTCAGGTTAGCATTAAAAAGGGTTATTGTTTTCATTGTCCAAGCAGTAAACAAAGCTGATCTTGAGGAAGACTGACTTCCATTTGTCTTGATATTTATCTTTTCAGCACTCAGAGTTCTGGTGTTCCCCTGCATGGATCTAGTATTCTCAATGCTTTTTCCCCAGTTGAACTCTTCTGCTCATTTTTAGTGGTTCAGAAATCAGTGCCTCTTTCCCTCTCTTTTCAAAAGTTGTATCAGTTAAGTGCTGTTCCAGTCTGAGTGGTGCTGTGTCCTGTCTGATCTCAACCCTTGCTGGGTCTGGAGGTCTGGTACCTTATGTGCTGCACTCTGCTTTTGTCCAGAGCCTCCCACGTTCTCCTTGCAGGTAAATATTAAGTTGCAGGCAAATGTCAATTTCTCTGCTGGGCCTGTTGGGTTCAGTCAAATGCCTTCACTGTCTGTACGTCAGGGAGTGTCCTTGCACTGCAGTGATGTTCCTGGAGCACAAGCACATCATGGATGGAGATCTGTTGAAATAAAACACTTCCCTTTGTGCAGGAGGGTTCCTCTCTCTGGAGTGTTTTTTCCAGGGGGCTACTTAACAACTTCTGTTAAAGAACAAAAGGTTGACATTCAAGTTATCAAAATTCTGCTTACAGAAAGTGACAGAATTCCCAGGAGGCAAAGTGAGGAGTTGCCATTGCAGAGGAACCTTGCAGGAAATGTGAATTAAACCAGTGACTCCCCAAGAATCAATAAAATGAGCTGATTGGAGGGTCACAGATCTTCAGCACCTCATTTCTGCTGTAGCTGGCTCCTGGCAGCTGTTTCTGGCAGTGAGTGGCTGTGGGTGGAAACAAAAGCTGTGTCTCTGCTACCTTTGTCTCTTTCAGAGCTGGGCACCAAGCCCAGGGCATGTACAGAGGGTCAAAAAAAACAGATCCGAGTACATGAATCATGCTAAAATTTGATTTCTACATGCTGCACGAGTCATGTTTGCTCAAGTTAAAAAGGGGAGGGGTGTCTTTGTTGCTTTTGGTTGGTGAGATTCTTTTGGGTTTTGTTCTTTGACTGAAAGCAGTGCTGAACTCAGTGACTGACATGATGCACTGTTAAATGTAAGAGCTTTAGCCATAGGCAGGATCAATTCATCAGTCACAGAAGGACACTATGCCTTTTTTGCCTGTCATTAGCAATTTGCTGAACACATGTTGGAGAATGACCATTCTTCACATGACCCCAAGTGAACCCGTGAGTGTAAGGAATGCTAAGCTGTTACCTTTTGAGGCAAACTTGCCTGCTGCTTCTGGCTGGAAATATCAGTGGTGCAATTTTTTTGGTGTTTTATCAATGTCTGTTTTCTAAGTCTTTTCTCTGATTCCATATATGATACCTTGTTTGTTTGAGAACTACTTATAAGCACATTGCTTCATTTTGTGAAAGTGGGGACAAACTAGAAGGCTGTAGGGAGCTGGTGACTGGTTCTGAGGACGTGCTGCTGCAGTCATGAATCCATGTTCTTTATGCTGATGTCTGTAGCCTGCTACTTTTGCTTTCCTAGTATTTTGCTAATAGTATTGGTCTCCTGCCAAGATAGGATGGAGGCTTTTCAGTTCACATGGTTAGAAACTGGTTATTTTCCTCCTTTATGTGCTTTAGTGATGGTTCTTCAGGCTTTTGTGTGGAATTCTGCTCAGGCTATAACGCACAGTAAATGGAGCACAAAAAATGAGTGAAGCCAAGTGCTATGTACAGAACAACACACAAAAGGCCGTTCAGAAAAGAACATGATTACTTGTTTAAGCCTGTGGGTAAGTTTGTCTTTAGCTGCAGTAAGTGATGAGCACATGTTTAGAGCTGTGCCAGAAAGTTTGTTCTTCCACTAACCGTAACTCCTTTGATTTTTGTAGGGTTCATGCATAAATTCAAACCTATCCTTTAGTACCCTCCTGAATACAGGCTGGTATTATATTATGGTGATTAACAGAGCAGCTTGTTACAGAGTCACATGTTACACAAGGTCCAGGGAGTCCTCTGGAGCTCTATTCCAATCCCCCTCTGCCCAGGTCAGAGCAAGTTGCACAGGCCTTTACGTATCTCCAGGGATGGACACTACATTTTTCCTAGGTAACCTGTCCCAGTATGTGACCAGCCTCACAGAAAGAGTTTCCTTGTTGTCTTCCATTCTGCTTCCACTTCTTACTTCTTCTGTTTGCATATCTAAATGTCCCAATGTCATTTTTGTCTTTTTAGACCTACTGGGCTTTGCTTAGTTCAGTTTGTGCCTAAGGTTTTCAGCAGACTCGGTTTTCATGGAAGTAACTGTTCCCTCCTTTTGCTGTCTGAGAACAAATAATTAAGAGCAATAACAAAGTAAGAAAATTTGAGAGGGTGAGAGATTATTTTATTGGCCTGTGCAGTACTTGACTCTGCAGAGCATATTGTGAAATAGATTTATTTGAGCAATGGTGATGCCCCCTTGTACTGTTTTCCAGTTGGCCTCGCATGTCTATACAAGGAAACAAACATCAGGAAATTTTTTCTTCTGCCTTTTCACAGTTAGCATGAAAAATACTGGTCTGAGACCAGGCAGCAATGGCATTTTGACCTAAGGGGGATGTCCAGCAGCTGTGTGTATCCACCTCTTAATTGCTGTATTCTTTGTCCAAGCTAGAGAGCTGATCATGGGAGTTGTGTGAGATGTTAATAATCCTCTTGTGTGTGGCAGTTACTGTAAATGATCTTTAAAGCCCTCAAGTAGAGGAAGATAAATAGGGGAGTGCTCATAAACTGGACGTTGCTGTGTTACAGTAGAGTTCTACAGCTCAAACTGAAGCCTGTGCTTTCCTTCCATCACTCCCATCTCATTAGTTGTACTCCAGGATGCAGAAGAGAGGGCCAGCAGCTCAGGGGCATCATCCCTGTGCAGTGCTGGGCTCCTTTTTACACAGAGAGACAAGGATGTGCTGGAGAGAGTCCAGCAAAGGGCTAGCCAGGTTATGGAGAGCTTGGGAGAGCTGGGCCTGTTCACCCTTGAGAAGAGCCATCTCAGGGGCATCTTGCCCATGTGTAAAAATTCCTGACCAGATCAGTGTTGGAGACCTCCTGGTGGTATCCAGTGGAAGGACAAGTGGCCATGGGCACAAATGAGATAGAGGAAATTCGTACGTTTAAATAAACATTAAAAAAGTGTTGGGTTGGGATTTTTTCCTGTCAGAGTAGTAAAACACTAGAACAGATTCAAACATCTGCCTCTTGAGGTGTTCCCAATTCACCAGAAACTGTTTTTGCACTTCTCCCCTGGGGTTAGGGATGGAGCCTGCAGGGGCAGAGGCAGCCCCTGCAGTGCTGTCAGTGCTGTGTGTGACCGTGGTCCTGATGTGCTGCTGCAGGCAGCAGCTCTGCAGTTGCTGTCAGGGCTCTCCACCTCTACAGTGAGACCAGTGCTGGCTCTCACCAACAACCATGTCTTGACCTCTCTTCCTTTCACTGTCTGGGTGTGCAGAATACATGGAGTGAGGGGGTTTTCTCTCTGCTCAGTTCTCTGTGGCAGAAGAAAAAAGCCATGTATGAAAAACTAAGAAGAGGGGATTTAGAGACAGCTGAAATTGCTATTAATCTAATTTGTAGTTCTGTATCTGGAATTAGTTAATGCTGGGTGTTTCAGAAGCAGCATCTTGGTCGAATTTTCTTAAATCAGATATGATGAAGTTACCTTATTTTTCAGGAGAAAAACTTTTGGAGAACTTTTAAATACAAAATACAAAAATCTGCTGAGTGCTGGGTCAATATTGTCTCTTTAAGGCTGTTCTAAAGACAGCCTGGGACATCACATGGATTCACCATTACTGGTGATGCCTCTTAGAGCTGCTTCACCCTTTGTGCAAGGGGGAGTTTACCCAAGGTCCCTGCAAACCCTTGTATGCTCTTCCATGAAGGTGGATGCTGATGGGAACTGCCAGGATGCACTTGCAGCTGCTGTGACTTCCATCCCCAGGAGCTGAAGGAGGTGAACAAGGAGAACAGCAGCCCTGGCTCGAAGGCAGCAGTGTGTGATCCTGCAGAGGTGAATGCTCACCCGGAGGGTGCCCTTCTGGCAAAGGCAGTGCTTGGATTTGGCTCTCCTCCCATCGCCGGGAGCTGTGGCCGTGCTGTCCAGGGTAAGTCAGCAGAGGGCAGCCCTTGAACGGCAGGACCTGGCAGTCCAAGGACCAGTTTCTTGCTGCACTGCTGGAGCATCGTCCCTTCACAGGCCTGGAGAAGCCAACAGGTGGCTGCTTAATGACACCTCCAGTGCTGGGTGATGGGCGAGTGGCTCCCAGGGAGGAAGAGCCAGAGCTGGGGGCTCTGACCAGCTGCTCTTGCACAGTGTTTGTATCTCCTGGGATTTCCCCTGGGCACACCAGGAGTGCTGGCTGGCTGCACGTGCAGCTGAGGAGTGATGTCTGATCAAGACACCCAAATACTTCATTTGTCCCTTGCTTTGGCAGAAGGCACAAGCTGCACAAAAATTGCTGCTGAAGGAGTTCTTCACGTGTGGACCTGGGGCAGACTGTGTCTTGGCTTTGCTATCAAGTCATTCTAATGCCACTTTCTGGTTCTTGTTGTTTTTGTTTGTTTGTTTGTTTGGGGGTTTCTTGGGTTTTTTGGTCTTGTGTTGTTTTGGTTTGGTTTTTTTTTTCTTTTAATTTTGATGTTCTTGAAATACATTCAAACATCACAGCTGTATCTCACATGAATTTTGAAGCTGGAAAATGGAAGATGTAATGGCACTCATAATCCTCCTCCTGCGCAGCAAAAAAAACCACATCTGGATCTGGGTTTTTGAGTCTGGCAGGTTCCCTGCAGGAGTTCAGGACCCTCTCCAATGCAGTGAAACTCTTGGTAATCACCTGCTTAAATAAACCACATAGGTAAGTGTTTTTCTGGGACAGGCTCATGTGCAGGTGATAGAAAGACCCACAGATAAACAGTGAAAGCAGTGAAAAATGGGATTATTGGCTGATAATATTCAGTGCCTTTTATCTTGGATGACTTGAAAATTTAAATCCTAAGCCTACCACTAACCCTTCAGCACCTTTGGGAGGCTTGTGGAGCTGGTTCAGGGGTGCCCTATATACAGTCCCAGACTTCATGTCAGTGTCAGCTGCACTGACAGGTATTTGTCAAAAGAAAAAGAGATCCTTCCTTAGTGCATCTTCTGTGCTATAGTGCTACTGGTAAGTGGAAAGGATACCACTACCAGTCTAATATGATGTCCTCTGCAAATTTTCTGTTCCTGTAGTCTGTGCTGTCCAGCAGAGCTGGGGAGGAGGTGTGGCAGGAGAGCTGTGCTGCCCATGTTGGCTACACCTTCCAGCCATCCTCACTGGGAACTACAAGCTGCTGCTGCTGCTGCTACTCACCCTCTGATCAGTCAGGCAGGTGTGGGATCAAAATGACATTGGAAACTTCAAGGCTGTAGTCTCAACAAAGAGACAAAGAGATGAAATGTTAGCACATTTGAATCACTGAGTTCCCCGTGGCAGACTGGAGAAGGTTTGGTTATCTGAGGCAGTGCAACTCCTCAGCACTTCTCAAATGCCCCTGCATGTCCTTGGGTGCCTTTCTTATGCTGATAAACCATAACTGACCTTTTTTTCCCTGTGAAGAAGGAGATGGAAACTACAGTCCTTGCAGGCCTGGGTTTGTCTGTCACAGCAGTGCTGTGGCTGCTGTTGTCTTGCCTCAACACCTTTTGTGCTTGAGACTCTTACTCTGATGTTTAGTCTGCCCAAAAGGGAGTCACAGCTTTCTGCAGGTTGTTTTCATGTGATGTGTCCTTCCCTTTGCTTTTATTTTCCTTTTCATGCTTTGCTTCAAAAAACAGCCTCACTGTTCACTGCTCTGCCTGGGATGCTGAGCTCAGGTCAGTGGGATGCTGATGGGCAGCTCTTTGGATGCTGGCACTGAACCAGGCTCATAATCTTAGTAGGAACCTTTTGCTTCTGCTTGGATAAAAAAAGGGAGTGTGTGCTTTAGGGAGGGTTTTATTTCTTTATTTCAAGTGACCATCAGAGCACTCTCCTCCCCAGACAAACACTCTGGTTCTCAGAGCTGTTCCTAATGTAGCAGAGAGAAGGCAGAGATGGCTCTGCCACAGGTGTTAACCCCAGTCATTGCTGTGGGCTCTCCTGCAGTACCCAGCCCTCCCTCGATGAACCACAGGGGCCAGGGGCTCTCAGCAGCCAGGATGAGCACCCTGTGACAAAGCATTGTTGTGTTACCTGTCCTTTTCTGGCCAGGTGAAGGAGACCTAATAAATTTATTTGCCAGTTAACTGCAGGGGAGTCACTGGAGCTGTGCTGTGAGGATTTGAAGGGGTTGGTAAAATCTCTGTAAGAACGTTCAAGCCTGTGGGGATAAGGAAGTGAAGCTCACTGTGCTGCTACTGGAATTGTGCCTCACAATGCTTTGCATTTAACTGAGGTTTGGAAAAGCTTCATGTTTGTGAAAATGCAAATTCTTTAACTCGTCAACTTTTTCTTTCTCTCTCTCACATCTAATACATATTTGATAATTAACAATAAAATTTCAGATTTGTTTTGCCTCTGGTGTAAAAAATCAGAGCGACGTTTCATAAGAAATAGTGACTGCTGCCCCTTCAGTGAACTGCTAAAAAGCAGAACAGTAACTGGCTTGCATGCTTTAGGAGTCACAAATAACATTTTGAATGGTTTGGATCATAATGGCTGTATTCATTACCCCCTACAGATTGGCTCTCATAATCAAAACTATTTCTCTATATGTTGTGTGACTTATGGCATGCCTATCATTCCAGTGAGATCTTTGTAGATAGTATTTCATCAGTCATATGGTACAATGTGTGTAAATTCCTCAAGTGTATGACAATACGGTAACTCCATTCTATTCAGTATCTTGTGAAGACACAGCACACAGAATAATTTAAAAAAAAAAAAAAGAAAATTAAAAGGCTTTCATGAACAAAACAAAGGCTCTCTATTGTAAATTCAAAATTACCATCCCTAAAAGAAGTGCACAATGACAAACTAATGAGGAGTAGGAATCAAGTCCTAAGAAACCTTCTTTTCATATCTTTACTTCTTGGTTTTGCAGCTGGGCAAGTAAATGCAATCATGGCCTCTGTAATCAAAGCACTTTCCTATAGCAAACTCTATAGGTTGGATATTTTCTGATTTAACCCCAGCTGGCAGCTCAGCTGCACACAGCTGTTCCATCCCTTCCCCACAGTGGGATGTGAGGGGAGAATCAGAAGGGTGTAAGTGAGGAAACTAAAGACAGTTTAAAGCAAAAGTCACTCACACAGGCAAAGCCAAGCAAGGAATTAATTCAGCTTCCCAGGGCAGACAGGTGTTCAGCCATCCCCAGGACAGCCATCCCCCAGTGACTTGGGAAGACACTCTGAATGTCCTCACTCCCTTCTTCTGACCCAGTCATGATGCCATAGGGTGTGGGATGTCCCTTGGGTCAGCTGGGGTGAGCTATCCTGACTTTGTACCCTCCCAACTCCTTGTTGCACCCCCAGCAGTTTTTGGGTGGGATGAGGAGCAGAAAAGCTCTTTCCTTGACTCTGTGTCAACACTGCTCAGCGGTAAGAAAAACATCCCTAATTATCGTCACAATTTCTTGCACAAATCCAAAACACAGCCCACTACCGTGGAGAAAAATAACGCAACC
>VZTR01027100.1:666190-790648 GCA_013400775.1 Chaetops frenatus | reverse complement strand
CGCCCCTCGCAGCGCTCAGAGCCGAGCAGGTCGCAGGGAAGCGGCGCTTCGTCCTGGCGTGCGTTGGCGCTGGGGTGGCGGCAGCGGCAGCAATGAACGGGAGCCTGAGAGTGCGGGGCACCGAGCAAACACCTAACGGAGTAAGCGGGTGCAGACAATGTGAACCCGGCACGTGGATAGGGCAGGACTGAAGGGCACGACCTGGCAGGGTGGCAGGCACAGGCACTGGCGTAAGCCGGGAGCCCGATACATCCCGGGAATCGCGCTCAAACGTCTCGGGTGAAAGTCACATCGTTATCAGATGCGTTTCATCCCGGCGTGTGGGATGCTTCAGCAGGTTGTCTTTGTTGTGCTCACAGCTGTGCAAACGGTAGTGCTGCGCCCTGGGAGGATGCCGGGGTCAGCTCACAGCTTCCCGGGGCTTTGTTGGGTGTGTTTCACTGGTGCTCATTGAATTACTCTAGAGTGTAATCAACTTTGACCTTGACTTTGATGGAAGGAAGGTTAGGCAATGGGATATGCAGAAAGCACAGTACAAGTTCAGCAAATAATTTCTATTAGTTCCTACTATTAGATTGAATGGCATGTGGTGTCAAATAAATTGAGAGGTTTGAACATTTCTTTTAAAAGCAGCGTTTTCTTGTAAGTTTAGAGATTGCTAAGCCTTAAAAAAGAGCCATGGTGATACTCCAGCCTGATTTCCTAGTGCTAGTTTTTGCTTCCTATGTGCAGTTGTTCAGGGATCCTTATGGGCTTCCATGTGATTTGCTTTCCCTCTTTCATCAACAATACGCAGGGACAAAGGCTTTGTACAAGCTGATGGAACTTTTCATTAAAAATAAAATAGCATCTATAGGACCAGAAGAGCTTTGGTATCATACAGGCAAATGGTTATGTGACGCCTGTGTCAGGTTCCTCCTCTCGGAAGGGAAAGGGATGGGTGGGACTGCAGATGAAGATAAATAAAACCTTGACAGGAACCCAAAGGAGCTGTCAGAGTACAACATCCATCAGGCAGCCACTCTTTTTCTGATCTTCTCTAGGGTTTCATTGCCCACACTGTCCCTGCCAACTTCTCTCTCTTTCTGGCAAGCAAATCCCCAGAGCTGCTGTGCTGCCTCGTGTGTTTGCAGCCAAGCACCAGAGGAGGGTGAGGGCAGGTGTTTCTGATCCCCAGGTCCTGGCAGAGCTTCCTGCTTTCTACAGTTCAGCAGCAATGGATAAATCCCAGCACTTCTGCGTCACTAGGAAGAGCCTTAAGACACTGCAGTGATCAAGGAGTGGGGAAGGAGGTGGCACAAGCTTACAGGACTATCTCAGATGGCATTTTGACTTTCCTCAGTGATTAAGGATGAGGTTTGCTCCGGCAAAAAGCTGGCACCTCTCTATCTACTAGTTCATCATCTTTGTGAGGAAGGGTTGTCTGTGCTCTGGCTGTTGGGAGGGTACAGAGAGGATCCTGGGAAATGATGGTGGGGAGTGGTGGAGCGAGGGTGAAGTCATAGTTTCTGATCCTGTTCCCAAGGTGAGTCTCAGTTTTGGTGCTGATGGTGCTGGGCAGCTGCAGAGCATTGTGTGAGCACCTCCCCATCCATCTACCCTCTCCTTGCCACAGCCAGTGTGGGGCAGATGGAAGGGCCCAGCATCAGGACTGTGCCAGCAGGCTGTGATCCCAGCTGTGCCTCACCCCGGGGCAGTGCTGAGCCCACGGGTGCCTCTGGGAAGCAGGGGGTGGCCAGTGGGTGCACAGGGAGTAGGAGTTGGTGTTTGATAACTGGATGGAGCAGGCTGGCAGCAGGTGATGCACTGTGTCCCAGGATGTCAGGAACTGGGACTTTCTGAAGCAGACTGGAGTTGCTCTGGAGCCTTTGCCTGGCAAGATCCCATCCTCTTCCTGCATCCTGGACACAGCAGGTGATGTTGAGTCAATAAAAAGTGTGTGAATAGTTTAATACTCCCTCAGTCATCTTGTGAGGTGCCTTGGCTGTCTGCTTGCCTTGAGGCAATGGTAGCACAGGTATCTCTGGTGGTGAGCATGAAGGAGATGAAGGGGTGGTGGGCAGAGGCAATGCTGCAGGTACCAGAGCACACACCCTCATCCCCAGGAGGAGTGGGCACTCTGGGGCTCTTGCAGTGTGTTGGTTGAGCTCAGCACTTTGGGCATTCAGGGCACTCCTCAAGACAAGGAGCTGTCTGGAGTAAGAAGCTGTTTGTAGTCAGTGAATGAAATGCTCATAAATGAAAACATCTCAGTGAGGAAAGCTTTTAACGTCATGGAAGTGGTCAGCTTGTACAGAGCCACAATTTGTGCCTTAAAGGAGGTGTCTCCCCAGCCCGGAGTGCCGTGTCCAGCCTGAGGGAGTGCGATGTCTGCTCCAATGTGGTTACAAAACTGCTGCCTTGCAGGTGCAGTGAAGCCCATGCCATCTTATTTCTGTTCCTGGTTTTCTCCTTATGCCTGTCTAGTGCAAGGAGAATATTTATGTTGTTGACTTTGGCAGAGCTTTGCTCCTTTGTGCTTGTGGAAGGGAAGTGTTGGATATGGTGGTGGTCGGCAGTGAGAGGACACTGTCCCTTTCCAAGGTGTCCTGGAGTACCTGTGTCCACACTCTGCCCTTTGGAACAGCTGCTAGGATGCAGTGGGTGCTGTTCCTGTGAGGGTGAGCAGAGCTGTAACCTGGAGCTGCAGCAGTGAGAGTGAGCACAGGCTGTGCTGGGGAGCTCGGGGGCATTTTGGGCCCTGTGGGAAGCACAGGGAAGGATGAAGAGCAGTTCACTTGGGGCTCTTGTTCCCTCTTACTCTGCTGCTGTTCCCAGCACCCCGGCTGTCATTCTGGCCTTGCATCTCCTTCACAGACAGGCTGTGTAGGGGAGGGCTTGGCGGGGAGGAACAGTTCAGCAGGAATCCCTTGAAAGCAGGCACGGCCCTGCAGATCAGCCTTGGGAGTGCCGGGGTGCCGCAGGCAGCTGCGCTCTGTGGGAACCCTGCTTCTCTCTGAGCTCTTTTCTTCACCAGGCTGCAGGGCAGATTGTATCAATTTCAGCTTTGAATGGTCCCTGATGTGTGCTACTGATTACAACTGCGGATGAAGTTTTGGCAGGCTAATTGACAAATAATGTCACTGTTTAAATAAACAGACAAATTTAGTGGAAGTGTTTGTTAGTAGGTGGGATAAATGACACACTTGAAAGATAAGAGGGAAATTTTAAGATTAGGTTAAAGAAAGGAGCAGTCAATGCCCAAGTGTGATAATTTAAACCATTCTTAACCAAGAGATGACCTGCAGCTTAAACCTTGGAGCACCAACAGTAAAATACTGTGTTAGAAGTGCAGCTTCAGAGCTGAAGTGCTGATTATACCTGGGAGAGGCATCTGGGCTAGAGCTGAAAGAGAGCAGCCAGGGACTTTTGCCAGTGGATGGACATGGATGATTTTGGCTCAGACCTTCAGTGCAATCTCCCTCCTCCCATCCTCTGATGCTGCTGAGTATTGGTGGGAAAGTTGAGCAGCAAGGCAGGAGAACCCTGCTTGGAGGCACTGGCTGGTGTGGGAGCTGGGCAGCTGCAAAGCTCAAACACTTGGCAGCAGGATGCTCAGGTGTGCTCAGGTGTCCTTGTTCTGATGGAGGTGCCTGTGCACCTCTCCTTCACCGCACCCGCCCCCCGTGGAGTGCAGTGGGGCATGGTGGAGTTGAGCAGTTTCAGAGCACAGGTGTGTGAATGAGATCCTGGCTCTTGTGACACTGCCAGGCTCTTCCTTCTGCCTCAGGATCCAAACCAGCTGCAGGTGGTCACTTGTTTGGGTGGGTGTGAGGCCAAAGCTGAGAGACACCCTGTGCCTCCCCTGTCTCTGTGGGATGTGCTCAGCAGCACTGGGGCCCTGCAAGGAGAGCGGGCTGTGTCTCAACCCACGTGCAAGTTCCCCAGAAGTGCCGTTCTCTGTGTCGTGACAGAGAAATTAAAAGTGTGGGAGGCACGGGATCAGAGCAGCAAGCACTTGACAAAACACAGATGATGCATTTTCCCACAGTGCTGCCAAACCCAGTCATCTGGTGGCAATTTTAAGTCTCGCACAATTGCTCTGATTTTCTATAGATCATTTCCATAGAGATTAACTGAAGATGCATTTACTGCTTTGTCACAGAGATTTTAGAAAGGGTGCAGAGCCAGAGTATCTTATCTGAGAAGGAGCAGCTGCAAAGGATTTGCCCACATTGGGTCAGCCAGCCCAGGGGAGCATCTCTGGGTACCCCCAGGGCACAGCTTGGTGGCACCCAGGCACTCACAGCTCTGGGCCACACATCTGCCAGCAATGGCAGTGGGGGAGAACCTCTGCTTACAAACAACTGCACGGGTCATTGCCCTCCAGAGGTATTCAGAGTGAGTGCCTGCTCTCTGAATTATGTGGTGCTGTGGGATGTGCTTCTTGAAAGCTCCCCGTGAGAGGGTGGGCAGCGTGCCAGGAGGAGATGGGTTTTGTTTGATCCTGGCTGGGCTGGGCTCCTATGGGTGGCTCAGTTTCAGTCAGGTGCAAAAAGGAGATATAAAGCTCCTTAATGGTGATACTAAGGAGGTTTTGACGGGAGGCAAAAGGCATTTTGTTCTTTCTGTGGGTTCTTTTTTTCATCTTAAACTATATTATTAGTGTCTCAATTAATGCTCATGCAGAGGAAATCAGCTTTCTGCATAGAATCCTCTTTTAATAAGCTAAATTCACTTTGATCAATGTGAAGCCTGTTTATATGCAGCGTTTGTAGTAATCTTGGCACTCAACAGAGACAGAATATATGCGTGTTCCCCCTGGGGGTAGTCAGCATGCTATATGTGCACAATTTACATAGAAAAACAGATATATACGAGGCATGGGAGGAAATTCTGCCCCTGCATAAGTGGGTGGGAATTTTGTTGTTGGTTTAACCAGGACAGGATTTGCCTGCTGTGGCCAGGAGCCTCCAGAGCTGGCCACTTCAGCTGGCCCTGGTGACTCCTGTGGAAGTGTTTGTGAGAGAATGTTGTTCACGGGGGGCTTAATCAGGAAAACACTTAAAAGCATTCTTAAAATTAATGACATGCTTTCCTGAGTCGGGGCTCCTGAGCCTTGAGGGGCTGGATTTAGCCCGGTGCTGGCCGTGTGCCATGGCCTGGGCAGCGTGTGCCAGGGAAGTGGCTGGGTTTGCTCCTGCCTGAGCACACACCAGGTGTGGAAGGGCACAGCTTGATGGGGAGGAGCAAGGCTCCAAGTACACTCTGCAGCTCTCTGGGGAGAAATCTCTGACATATCTCCTACTGACACCCAGTCCTTAAGAGATGGAGCAATCCCTTGTTCTTCTATGAGTGCCTGTGTGCTGAGGGGTGACTCTTACAGGATGTGCTGCAGTCAATGTGTCCAGTTCTTGAGGTTTTTGGGGACAAGCTTTTGATGGGGACAAAGTCTAATCCTTCCCAAGGCATCATTTAAATGTTTTTGTCCTCATGCCTGTTATAGGAAAGCTCTAGGAAGGGAACAGAGCATCCTGCTCTTACATGTGTTTATCTCTTACCACATTTTGCTAGCTGGGTTTTTAGCACTGGCTGGACAAGGTTGAGAGTGGTTTGTTCTGTGCTGAGGACAATGTCATGGCAATGCAGGTGTCCCTGCACTGACAGCATCTGCCCCAACCCGCCACCCTCAGTGCAGTGAAACGCCTGGAACAGATGGTTGGTGGTGGTGCCTGCAGCCAGTGCCAGCACTGCAGCTGGGGTTTGGTACACTCAGAATCCATGAGGAGATGGCTCCTGGGTTTTGTTTCAGCCTGTTATGGTATCTGGAGATATTTGCAGGCATCTCCCCCACCACCAGAAGCATTTGAACCAGGACTACCTGCTCTAGTGTGTGCTGTAGCATCATTTTCTGTATGCAGCTGCGTGGCTCTTTCATTATTTCACTTAGCTCTCTGCATGCTGATTTATTATCTCTAATGGTGCAGAATTGCACAAAGCTTTTGACATTGCTGTGGCCTGAGAACGCAAGTCACGGTCACACACAGCAGCTGAGCAGCAGCCAGACACGGGGTACACGTGTGCTTCAGCTTCCCTGCTTAATTGGCCTTCTCACTCCTGCTTTGTGCAAGCAAGAGAAGAGTAGTTTCTTATACCTTTGTGGCCATTGCTGCCATCTTAAAAATGCTGGAATATGTTTCCCTGCCACCAGCTCTTTCCATCTCTTTCATTCCCTTAAAAGTAAAAATCAAAGCTCTCCCTTGCTGGCTCCTCTTTCCTTCAATGCAGCCCTGAGTTATCTTTACGGTTCTTCCCTGCCTCCTGCTGCTTCTCTAATGGGGTCAGGTCTGCTTGTTCCTGACCCCTTTCTCACCCCTCTCTCTTGCTGAAAAGAAGTTTCTTCTCTCCCCTATTAATATCTCCTGTCACAGGACTGCTGCTGGGGAGCGGCTGTGTCTGGAAGGAGACTCTGTGCTGGTCCACAGTATCCTCTGCTCCCTCATCCTGCCCCTGGCTCCATGCTGGGTGACATCCCCACTGCAGCCTGGCCTCTCTGTCCCCTGAGCAGGGATGGGAGAAGCCAGGAAAACAACATCTCCCCTGTGCAGTGGTAGGAGCTGTGATGTCCGAGTGCCGTGCATTGCTCGGGGGAGCCGTAGCAGCCACAGATGTAACTGTGTTTTGGCAGTGGGCAGCAGCCTGGGGTGTGGGCTGGACTGCAGCCTCTGTGTGTGGAGCAGGGCACGTCTCCAGGAGGTCCAGAGGAAGCCACGGCTCAGAATGGCAGTGGCACCCTGTCTGCCAGGGCTCTGTCAGCCTGCCAAGCACAGGCTCTGCATTCGGCCCTTGGGGACACGGGGTGACAGGAGCAGGGACTCAAGGGAGCTGTTGTGCCAGCCACAAAGGGATGGGGGGGACACTGGGACCTGAGAGGCTTGGCAGGAGCTGCATTTGTGACAGGGGCAGGTAGAAAGGTCATGGTCAGGGGAGGAAAAGGGAGTCTCCATCTCTTGGAGGGAGATGATGGTACTGGTTGGGGTGGGCTGAATGCCCACAAAACTGGTGTTCAGGGAGAGAAACCCAGCTTCCAGCTGAGAGCTGCTTCCCATGGCACTTTGGGGTTCCAGGAGAGTTGCACTGGACTCAGATGTGTTTTCCTTACAGTTCTGCCTTTCCCTGTATGCCTGGGGAGCCCTAAACTCTCCCTTTTCCTGTTGCTCGATGCTGGAACGCGTATGGATGTCTTTGTTTGGGGAAACTTTGAGATGCTTCTGTTGACAGCAGCATTTTGTCCGTGGGTGGGTTGAAGCCTCGAAGAGCCCATCCACAGCCTCTCCTGCGTTTGCTGGGGAGAACAGAGTTTAGCTTTACAGCCCCTTTGCACCTGTATTCAGTGCCTGCAGCCTGAAAATGGAGCACAGATGAGGCTGAGACAACTTCCTGAGCTGCTGAAACCACTGACAGGGCTGGGGTTTGGCTGCCCTGCTGGGGTGTTTGCTGTACTGCTGAGGCAGCCCGAACCTGGCCTGTGACTTCCTGCTCTGTTTTTCCCCGGTGCTGCTCCATGGGCTTGGACAAGTCTCTTGCCCTTGTCCCAGCTCTGTCCATGCCTCAGTGGGGCTGGGGATGGTCCCCTGCTCGCCTGGGGCAGTGGCTGCACTGTTGGCTCAGCCCTGCCTGCCAGTGGTTTCCCCAAGTGAAAAACAAGAGTTTGAGACAGACAGGAAAGGGAGGGGTTCTGCTTATGTGCCGTTAATTGCTTTAAGATGTTCTGGAGCTGGCTATTCTGGATCTGGATACTAAATATAAAACTGATACTACATAAATAAATGATGAAATACAAGTGACATCTGGAAAGCACTTTGGGATGTTCCAGTTAAGAACCTAAATAAATAACATGTATAATTGTAGTTGTAATTACTATTTTCCTTTTTTAGCATGCCTGTGCTTACAGAGTGTTTTGTGAAGTCCTATCTGGCAGAAATTCAGCTGTCCCATAGAAACCAGCACCCTTTTGCCAATTTCTGTTAGCTCTATTATTTTGAGAGGAGAAAAATCAAAGCTGTGACGTGTTTGCACATCTCTCATGCTTGCAGCAGTTGCTCAGCTGGATGCAGGTGCAGTTTGGCTGGCATAGAGCTGCCCTGATCCCTCCCTCTGCTCCTGGAGGAGAAGGGCTGGATTTGAGGCAGGATGTACCTGTGCAGGCAGGGACTCACAGGACTTCAGGTGCTGTGGCTGGGGACTCCGTGGCAGTGAGTACTGAGCTGCCACTGTCACACAGAAGCACTTGGTGATCCTGAGGAAAGTCAGGCACAGGGGACAGGGATACTGACAGCAATGTCCCATGCTTGTCCTAATGCAGTGCCCCGTGCAGGAGCAGTGCTGGATCACCTCAGGTGTGTGTTGTGCCAGACATGGGTCAGGCCCCCAGCTACCACTTGCCAGTGCTTTTCCTGCTGACTCTGCACTTGTTCAAGGCATTATTTTCAGAGGTGATGTGTAAAGGTGAAGTGCAGGTGGGTTGGAGTGGCAGCACTGCCTTCTAGGCTGGGCCACACGCTTGGGCTGTGAACTCTCACTGCTTCATTGCAATGCAGCTGCTTTCTGAGGGCTGTTTGCTTAAGTGATTATGCAAGAATCTCAAGCTCTCAGGAAAATAAACCAGTGTTCCTGCCCCTCGTGGCTACAGAACTCTGCTTCAGAATGGGATCTGCTAAAGGCTGCGAGCTGTGGAGTCTGCTTCTGAGTAAGTGGAAGTAAAATGAAGAGTCATATACTTATTATCCTGGCTTCCTGTAATTTCTAAACCAATTTGAAGACACTTCAAAGCCTGAATTAAATTTATTTGACAGGCCTAATAATGACAGGTAAATGTTTGCATGTCTACACTGACATCAACTTTTTGACTGTTTCTCCAAGCCGGTGTCTTGCACCGATACTGTGTCACTCTCAGGGGCAGCACTGTGGCTGTAGACACTTGCTTTTTCACTGGAAGGTGGGCATTACATTGAAAAAGGAGACATCTGCCTTACAAAATACCAGAACCCAGGTTCTGGTGCCACCCAGAGCCATTGATGCAGGAGGGGAGAGGTGTGGGTCGGTGAAAAGCTTTTGCACAGAGCTTGGGCGGGGTGGAGAGAAGCACAGGAGAGGGGCTGGCTTTTGCTCAGAGCTTTCGGGTGGAAAGAGTGAGTCATTTCCACTACAAATATTTTCTTGCGAGGTGCCAGGACTGTGCACTCATCCTCCCCTTCCCCACGACATGGCTTTTTATTTCTCTGAGAGCTCCTGTAAGGTGCAGCCATCTCCATGCAATGCAGAGCTGGAGCACGGCACACTCTGGCCCATAACTCCTGGATGGAGGTGGGAATGTGTGAACTCTGACCCAGAGCCCTGTCTGAGTAGACCCTTAGCAGTGATGTGTTGCTGTTCAGGAGGTTGCTGCCACTGCTCTGAGCTGTGTTAGCATCTGATCACTCCCTGGCAGGCCTCTTCTCCTCACCAGTTCCTTCTTCCCTTCCTGATTGCCCGTGGGGCTCCTCTCCTGTCTGCAGTGCACACCTTCTCTGTCACCCACTCTTGGCCTCCCTGTCCCCATCTCCTGCCTCTCACAGCTACACAGCCCAACCTTCGCACAATTCTTGTTTCCCATGTGGCCCCTGCACAGATCCATCCCCAGATGGGTAAAACCCTCATCCCCCATCCTACCCTCCCCCCACCACCTTGGGCCAGCTCCTGAGACCCTTCCCTCTCCATGCTTCCCCTGCTCCTCCTCCTTCTGGTGAGGTTTTCCTCCCTTGCCAGTTCACAAGATGCTCTGTGTGTTTGCATGCCCACCTTACAGTCCATCCCTCTCACCTGTCCCAGGTGTAGCTGTGGTGTCTCAGTGTTTTGGTGCCTTCAGCAAAGCCAGGATTCCTGTCTGGACATTTTTCTTGTGTTTTTAAACTTCCTTCTTTCTGGCCACTGTAAAAATAGTTTTGGCCTGCTCATACCCAGCCTTATTGGCTGTTCCTCGTCCTTGAGGTTTTACCTTTGTGCATCTGCTGTATCCAGCTGAGTGCTGGGTTTGCAGCAGGCTCGTGGACACAAGCTCCCCATCACCTGCTGAGAGCTGCCTCATTGCCTCCCTGCTGATTTCTTCCCAAAATGTGGCTTTGCTGAGAAGCCCACAAACCTCTTGGCATCAGCAAGGCTGCGTTGTGTTGTGACTGCTGACTCACACTGTCTCCCTGCTTGCCCTTCCTCCTCTGATCTCTGTTCCCACCTCTTCCCTTTCTCCTGGAGTTTTGAATGCGAAGTCATTGGGGCACAGGCTTTTTTCTGGCTTTGCAGAGGTTTATGGCAATTCCATAAACCTTGGATGGCCGAGCCCAGAGTTTATGGGTTTTCATTATTCTTTCTTATGCCCAGCAGTCTGGAAGGATGACTTCTCTGTGCATCTGATCTTTTGTAAATGGAGCTCTGTAGCCTTTCTGCAAGCTTGAGTGAGAGAGAGTATGTAAATGGGATCAGTTGGCAGTGCAGGAGCTGGGGGCGGAAAAAGTGAGGAGTCACAAATGTGATACTGAGACAAAAAAGCTCTTAAAGACCACACAATTTGAGTTTGCCCTGACCCGATCTTTGAATCCCCGGCTGTGGAAAAGCTTTTTTGTGGATAGAAATTGCTCAATTCCATATGCCCATATGGTTTGCCAAGTGAGTTTGCTCATTTAAGTGCCCTCATGTATAGTCAGGTTTCTTGAGCAAAATAAAAAAATGGGGGTTTCTCTCTGCTGTTTTTGAGGTATCCTCACATTTCGAGATTGTGCATTGCAGTGGGGAGTGGTCCCTCTGCCCTGCAGTGTTGCCAGTCTCAGAAGTGATGTGATTTTAGCTGTGCACTGCAGGGTTGCAACAGATGAGACAGCAAATAGATAGGCTGTAAGATGGTTGCCAAATTTTGGGGAAGAGTTGTAGACTCTGAGATAATACGGTTATATGCATACATGTGATCTGTCCTCTTCCTTCTTCTCTCTTCAGCTGCTCTAAACAACCAGCACCTTTTAAATTCATCTCATTTGTGTCTCTCCTGCTGCTTTAGAATGTGGGTGCACACACTGGGTAGGGCTTCATTTCTGAGGATGTGAGAAAAAGATCACGTGCTGGGGGCTGCTGAACCTGCAGGTTTTTCAGTGGAAGGCCTGGAGGAAGCGTTGCAGGGCAGGGTGGGTGTGTTTGTGTGTGTTTGGTGGCCGTTGGGACCACGAGAAGTGAAAGTCAAGCGTGGTGCAGCTCCAGTGCTGGGCTTGGCTTCCGCCATGCGGTGGCAGCTGCTGAGGACCTGTGTCACTGTGAAGGGACCAGAAAATTGGTTACACTGGAGCCAAAACTGCCTGGTTTGTTGTTTTCATCTCTGGGCATTGTTTCAAATGAGGGCTGAACTGATAGGACTGAAAATACAAAAGCTTTCTCATGGTTTTCCTTTGGCCGCTGCTTTAAAAAAAAAAATCCCCAAATGGAATATTTTTCATTCTGTACATTCATAGGACTTGGGTTATATCTGTTGTAATTCTGGGAGAAACAGGTCTCAGAAAAAGATTAATCATATGTAACAAAAAAGTGTTGTGTTTTTATGGTATTCAAATGCAGAACACTGGAAGACAGGTGGCTACTGTTTTTCAGGCACTAAAAGTTCAAAATAGAAATGTTCTTTCCTGTATTTCTCCACATGAACAAACTGTCATTGTGAGCCTTTGTTTATAAAGCAAATAAAAGCAATTTTATACACTTTGCAGAATGGATGCAGAAAGGTGACAATTTAATCTGATTTAAGTATCCCCATCCTCGTTAATGGGTAATTCCCTTGCTAAGCCTTTCCTTTGCCCTGTCTCTGGTGGTTTCTGTCTTGGGGAGGGTTTGGGCTCAGGCTGGCAGAGGGCAGTGGAACAAGCAGGGCACTGAGGACCTTACTCGGGTTCTCCCTCATTCTGGGCTCTCTGTGCTTGTGCTTGGCCAAAGGCAGAGCCTCATGTTGGTGTTTGTGGGCATGTTTCTGTTGAAGTAATTTCTCTGAATTTCCTGTTAAAATGCCAGCCAAGTCGCTTGTGGTGGGGAGTCAGTACTCCAATAGACAGGCTGTTGTTCTGCCTGTGCTGTTGTCCAAGTGGAGCCTCGTGGCCCAGCGTGGATGGGGGTCCAGCACAGCAGACAGCCCTCTGCACAGCCCCTTGCTGGGGGGAGCAGCAGTCTCGGGGCAGGAGCAGAGGACAGGAGGAGCAATGTGTGTTTTTGGGACCAGGCTGGTGTGTGGGGCTCGAACCTGGGGTTTTTTAAAGAGGGGATGAGTGGGCTTGTCTGCGAGGGTGCGCTGCTCTCACGTTATCTCAGTTTAAAATCATGTTTGTTTTTCTCTGAGGTATTTCCCTTGGGTTTTTTTTTATCCCAGCACAGTGAGCTGCAGTGCTTTGGGCTGGATGCTGCTGCTGGGTGAGCTTGGGTGTTGCATGCACAGGAACCACAGGAGAGGGCAGCTCAGCCCAGCCTGCCCTGCTGTGTTCTCAGGAGCTCAGAGGAGCCCAGGAGCATCACAGGGCAGTCTCTGCCTGCCCTGGGTGAAGAGCTGCTGTGTTTGTGTCACAGAGCAGGATGCCTTTGGCAGCACTGCATGTTTTTTCCTGCAGAAATGGATTGATTTTGTTGCTGGACTGGCAGCATTTCTTTGTACTTGGGTATTGGCTTCCCCTGTGGAGGAATTTGTGGTTTCTAAGACTCTAATTACTTTAGTGTAATAGTTTTTCCTCTGCTTTTGTAATGGCTTTGGTGGGTGCCATCTGCTGTTGTGACAGTGCTGGGCAGTGTGATCTGAGCCCGGGGTGGTGTGGGGTATGCACTTCAATCTTCAGGAAAACTAAGACTTTGAAATCCCATTTTCAGCATTTAGAGCTTTATCTCCAGCCTTGCTGGACTGAAGGGCAACAAATATTTGGGATAGCTCCCTCCTTACTCCACAGATCTGTTTGCAGGGACATGAGCATGCCTGGCCCCACTGGGCAGCCAGTTTAGGATGGATGGAGGAGTTTGTGTCCTCTGTGGCAGGCAGGAGCCAGGCCACATCCTTGAGTAGCTGCTTTGCCAACAAACAGGTTGACCTACACCTTTTGGCTGGGGAGACATGTCTGTGGTTCCTGTGGCAGCCTGGGTGATGTGCTGGGTGTGAGCATGGTCAGTGTAACCCTGAGCTGCAGGGAATGGAGGGCTGCTGTGTGCTGAGACTGGGAATTTGCACACCTTGGGGAAGGGGAGCCTTAGGGACTGTGTTTCTAACAGCTGCAGAGGAGAAATACCTGTGTGGGTGCTGCAGAACACTTCTGGGTGGCAGTGCACATCTCTCCATCCCTGGAGCATCAGACACGTGTTGCAGGGCCTGGCACTGGTTTGTCAGATATAGATCACAGCCTGCACCACACGTTTTTTCCAATATCATTACATCCACCAGACTTGAAGAGCTGCAGCAAGTTTTACGGACCTTTTTTCGTATTTGTTGTAGGCAGTGCTTTAAGAGTTTTCAAACATCTCATTTGAGGTTGAATTCCGTGGGGATGACTGCCAGGACTTTGTCTTGCTGGTCATCAGAGGTATCAGATCTAGAAAAGAAATGTCATCAAAGCCCCAACTTTTAAAAAGGACAGCTTTAGAAACACAGCCCTAGTTTCAGGACCGTGTTGCAAAATAAAAAAGGACTGAAAATGCTGTGTGATTGGAAGGCCTGCATTCCCAAAGAGATGGGGAAGGCTCGTAGGAGGACTCTAATATACTGTTACAGCTACTGCAGGGTGGGGTGAGAGGGGGTCTGGTGCTGGTTCTTGGGGCCATGGCACTGCTTTAACCCACCAATGCTGCTGAGCTTTGCCAGGATTGCTGCAGGGAATCAGAGAGGTCAGCAGAGAGCTCTGTGCCTGCTCTGTGGGGCCCTGCCTGGTGGTGTGGGGAGGACAAGCTTTGGGACCCCAGACCTGCAAATGGGTGTCCTGTTAATTCACATTTTGCAAAGCTCAGCAGACTCTCAGAAGTGCACAGTGCTATCCTGAAATAAGACTGGTGTTTCAGATGATTAACCAAATTCAATTACGCATTTAATGAACGTGAGACTGACTGAGAGTAAGTGAGCTCCTTTTCTCTGTCTACCTGTCGAGTTTTTCAGACTCTTGTTTTTCAGGTGGGCTCTTTCTTTTCTTACTAAATCCCCGTGCAGCTCAGGTCTTGGATGTAGAATCAGGAAGTTCTCTGTGTGCAGTGGGACTGGCAGCATTTGTCACCCCATTCCCAAATCCCCCATGGCTGAAGGAGCAGGCAGCAGCCCCTGGATGCTCTGGCACCCAGCCTGGGCTCTCTGCTGACTGACCTTTGTCTTTCTCACTGGTAATCTGAGGAGTGTGGGGTTCTTTTCAGGACTGTGCAAGCAGGAAAGTGAAGTTTTCAGAGAGTGATTAAGAAGAGAACTTTTTCAGATAACTGAGCTAATTCATGCTGGATCTCTGCAGCATGGAGAGGAGACATTTTAAATGCAAAACTCTCTGAGGCAGGAGGTGTTCCATTAATGCATCCCAGGTCCTCAGGAGCCAAAGGCACAGAACAGGCACAGGACCTTTGGCTAGGATTGGTTATGGAAGAGCAATGTTGACTTCTTTGTTTATCTCACATGTCCCAGAAGATATTGAGTTGTTTGGACTTTTGGTGGTGTGGCTGTTACAGTGCTGTTACACAATGCTGAGCTTTCGATCCTCACTTGGAACTCATTTTTTTAGGCTGCAGGTTGTGCTGTGTTCAGCAAGAGACCTTGTATCGGTCTTGTCTTTGACTTCAGTCATTGTGAACAGTTCGTCCCAAAAAAGTCATTTGACTGGAGGGTAACTTTGCTGCCCATGGGGAAGCATCTGATGTTCCTCTTCTGAGTGTGGAGAGCCCAGGCGTGGTGTCCTGCTAGGATGTCATGTCCAGAGGCACGTGCTGCTGCAGGGGTTTCATAAACACTGCCCATGGCAGGGCCAAGCATCAGGATTTTGGTCAAGGTTCAAAACAAGGCAAAGCTGATGTGTCAGAATTTGGTTCCTGTTTTCTTTTGACCACTCCTGTACAGAGTCATTGGTTGGCTTTTGGTGTGAAGTTTGATTTTTACAGTGCAGTGCTGAGAGCCTGACTCTCGTTCATGAAATCTGAAGTCAGACTGGGCAGCTGAGATGGCATTTGCCTGCTTCAGAAGTTGTGTTTTTCTCATTTTACTCATTCTGTTCTGTTTTCTGGACTTGTTATGCAGACAAAATTGGTGCAATAGGGAATGAAATGAAGCTCTCCTAATAGTTTTTGCTCATGACTCCAGGGATTTTTGGAGAAGTTCCTCTTGCTTCCCTGAAATGTGAGTGAGGATAAAACCAGGCTCTAGCCTTTGGCTGTGTCTAGGGTGCGATTTATGGAGAGGGCTTTCCTGTCTTTCCAGAGGGCTGCTGTTCTTCCTTCCATGGGCTGAGATTCCTGCTTGGGCAATGTAGCAGCAGCCTTGCTCTCATCATTCCTAGGGAGAGCACAGCTCTCATCTGCTCCTCAAGCAAAACCAGCCCCGAGCTGAGCAGAGCCAGTGCAGGAGCCTGTATTTCTTCCAGGCTGTACTGATGAGCTACTCAAACATAAATTTGCTGGATCTTGCAGCTGTTAAAACTATGGCCTGTCCAGGAGGATTTCTTTCTCCATTAAGAAATTAGAGACTGTGCTGAGAGAGAGCAGCACAGTGCTTTGTTTCTTCCTGTAGCTTATTACTTACAACTTAAACCCTCATTTCCCTCTCTGCAAAACATGCTCATCAGTGGTTACCTGCAGCACAGGAGAAGCAGAGTGCTGAATAATGGGCAGTCCAGTGGTCACACAGTTTGAAATTAAGCACAAGATCTTAGTTACTGGTTATTTTAGATGCTACATGTATGTAATTTTTTCATCATCTGTTCTTCCTGCAGGAGAAAACTAAGGTGGTGGAACCCTTGGACTACGAGAATGTGATCCTTCAACGCAGAGTTCAGATCTACAGTGATCCCCTCCGGGACCTCCTGATATTTCCAATTGAAGATGTGTCTGTGAGTTTGCTCTGGCTGTTTCCCATGTTTGAGGCTCACTTGTCTTCTGTCCTGCTTACCTTGGAAAATATCCACCATTAACCACATGTTAATTTTGGCTGCATTACTGACACATAAAACCAAAATGACTGACTGGTGGCTTAGGCCCACCACATTTATTTCAAGTGCATGTCAAGCCCTGAAGATGGAGTTTGTGCTGAAAAAGTGTTCTTTTTCCTGCAGATCTCGGTCATCGGCCGACAGAGAAGGACTGTCCAGTCAACAGTTCCAGAAGATGCTCTAAAGAAAGCTCAGAGTCTCTTTGTCAAAGAGGTAGAGGCAAAGTCCATGTGACACCTGCCTTCAGCACTTTATAGCCCTTGGGCAAGATGCTCACCTGTAGCTCCTAATCCACAGGATTGTGGATCACCTGGCTTTTCCTTTGTGGGAAGCACTGCCAGACCTGCTGCTCAGGAGGGTTCTCACAGGCATCTCATGTGCAGAGTGTCTTTGCAGTGGGTTTTTTACACAGCCAAGGTGTGTGGCTTTGCACCACCTGCCTGACAAGGAGGGGATCCACAGCCTCCCTGGAGCAATCTGGAGTGCTGTGGGTTTGTTGTGAAGTGCTGCTCTCCAGGACCATTCCCTCCAAGTGCAGTGGAACAAAAAGTGATGGTTGTTGTCAAGTTAGGTGCACTGCATTTCTGAGGACAGAAAACTGGTGCTTTCTGGAAAGCAGTCTTCTCCCAAATCACTGCTCCTTTTTTTAGAGCCTTGGAGTGATGTAAATACAAAATCTGTAGCTGTGTGGCAGGCCAGATGCTGTGTGAGTTTTGTCTCTGTGCTGAACAGGCTCCTTATGAAATTCTGCATTGCTACATGAAGCAAGTGCAGCAGCCTTGCCCTTCCCGCTTGTGCTTACCTCACTCTGCACTGTGTAACCTTTGAGACTGGTGCTGGGCTTTGTTTTAGCTTGCTGTAGCTTTCTAAGAGCTGTGTTGTTTTCCTTTCAGTGCATTAAAACCTACAGCTCTGACTGGTTCGTGGTAAACTACAAATATGAGGAATACTCAGGAGACTTTCGGATGTTGCCATGGTAAGTGTCGTGCTCCCTTGGAATGCTAATGTGTGGTCACAGGGCTTAGCAGGAGCAGTCTGCCCTTTCCCTGATGCCTGTCCCACAAGCAGCCTCTCCTGCAGAGGTGTGTCACTCTGCAGGTCAGAGCCAGAGGTCCATGTTGTCATGCCATTGCCCCTCAGCCCTGTCAGGGAGATGCCCACAGTAGTGTGTGGGTCAGTGCTTCCCATCCCATCCCCCAGCGTGGGCACACCCCCTCCCTCTGGGCTGAAGCTGCACCCCAGGCCTGTGGCAGGATAAACAGTGTCTGCACATCCTGGCCCAGGAGCCTCATAGTCCTGCTGGGCTGATGTTCCCTGTCTGCCTCACGTGGTGTTTCCCAGGCCAAGCAGATTCTCTTCGTGTCCCTGGTACAGAGGAGTTGATGTGATGTTGCTGCTTGTGCTGGGGAGTTACGTGCTTGGAAACGCTGGGCTGTGCCAGTGCTTCCAGCTCCAAAGCTAATTGGGTTTTTCAGACAGGCAGATACATCTTGGATTTCTGCTGGATTGTTATTTCCTCTGTGATGGCGCCTGCTCTGCTCTCACTGCCCACACTCTGGACATGTCTGGACCCCTGTCCAGGCTGCTCATGTGCTGGAAGCTTGTTAAATGCTTTTTCTTCTTAATTGGATGAAGTGGGTCTGTTCTGAGGGTCTCAAAGGAATGTGAGGCAGCAATGGAGTAATACTGTTGATCAGATAATGTTAAAATTTGTGAATAATCTTGTAGTCTGATCTTGCTTCTTTTTTGGTAAAGATGAAAGATAAACTGGAGTGCTCTCTTTTTTCCATAAATGCAAGTCAGCAAAAACTCTGCAGAATCCAACAGCTAACAAGAGAAAGCTAATTACAGACTGCTTGTGCTTAATTTCCATGAAATACATTTAGAACTTATCTTTCCCCAGCTGTAAGGAGCTGTAGGTCTCTTGCAATCTATTTTCTGTGCTCTGTAGCCTGCAGTTTGGCTGTTGTTTCTGGATCCATCATCAGCTGCTGGCTCGTATAACACTCGTGTTCCATTCATTAAACATGGAAATGTGTTGTGATTTCAGCAAATCCTTTAGGCCAGACAAGATTCCAAGCCATGTGTTTGAAATTGATGAAGACTTTGAAAAGGATGAGGTAAGGAGAGTGTTGGGTTTTTTGGTTGTTCGGGTTTTGGGGTTTTTTTAATGAATTTCTGTTAAAAAGCAGGAATGCATTAAAAAGTTAATTTCAGAATTCAGTTCCTAAGAACAGTTTTCTGGTGAGGTGCTTTCTGCTGTGAAAAAGGGATCAAAAGTGAGGCAGTGATTTATTTCAAAGTATGACAAGATAATCTCTTGGAGCCAAGGGTCTCCTAAGTTATCTGGAAGATCAGTCATATTTTTCATGGCTTTTTCCCTTGAAACAGACCATCATAGGAAGAGGAAAAAAAGGAAGCCAAGTAGTTACTAAGTAGTCCAGAACTAAAGCTGGGCAATCTGTTTTTCAACTACACTGTGATCCTGGGGTCCCCCTCTTATAAAGTTTTGTGTTTTACCACATAACCTGCAATTTTTCATCAGTCACTTCGACCCAGCACGTTGACAGTGTGTCAGTCCTGCTCTGCACGTTCTGTGCCAATGCTGGGAGGTGTTTGCTTCCTCTGGAAGTTGGCACCTTTGTGCTCAGCTGGTGGTAGGGAAGATTTGCAGCCCTGGAGCTCCTCTGTGGGGGTGAGCTGGGGGCTCTGCCAATTGGGACATCTCAGACCTGGTGGTTCTTTTGGGTGGTGCAGATGCCATGGTTCCTGCACATGCATATTGCATTTGCTACAGAAGGGATGGGCAGCGTTTTTCTGCTTCAGGTACCACGTGGACATTAATCCATGTATGTGATATTAAGAAGTTTTTGTTTACAGAGGGTTTAGCCCAGCTGTTTAAAATTCCCATGGCATCAATATGTTGCTGCTGAGGAACTTACAGAGGAAATGGAGTTTTGCTGCAGAGCTAAAGATTTGGAAGGGCTGTTTTGTGCACATTTCTCAAATTATTGGGGTATGTCCCAGTACACCTCAGGTCTGGACTGCCTTGGCTTCTTTTTAAATGGAAAGGTTTTGTCAAGTTTGGCCTTAATCTTTGTTTTTGGCTGTGTTGTTGGTTTTCATTACATCAGTACCTCGTGGTGCTGCCTCTTTAAGAATATCTGCTCTGGGTTGGAGACATTGCTGTGCACTGTTATCAGCACGCTTCCGAAAAAGCAAAAGGACAAAAATACGCTATCAAAATTTGGAGACCTTTCTTCTTCTGG
Organism: Chaetops frenatus; assembly: GCA_013400775.1. Classification (NCBI taxonomy): domain Eukaryota; kingdom Metazoa; phylum Chordata; class Aves; order Passeriformes; family Picathartidae; genus Chaetops; species Chaetops frenatus. The sequence goes on along the minus strand of VZTR01027100.1, from coordinate 771,195 downwards.
CCAGTGTCCCAAATACTCAAATAAGAGAAGTTACTGAGGTTTGTTGTGGAAGAGTATTCCAAGTGCTTTCACAGATGTTTTGACATTTATGTCTTTTGGCACGGCCATATCGAGAGGGTTCTGTTACAGTTTTCCGACAGAGCATTTGCATTAGAATTGTGTAATGGAAATTCAAGTGAAAGAAATCTCTTGATGAAAAAAGATGAACCATTATAAAGGAGGAATCATGAGTTGTTTTACCCAGGGAAATAAACGTATCAGAAAATTTACTCTGGAAGTTTGACATGAAAAGAATGAGAACCTGCCCCTTTGGATGCAGCTGGCTGTATAAACCAGCTCTTCCATGGCTAACAGAGGCAGGCTGGGGCTGCCTCTGCTGCTGAGTCACTGGAAGCCCCAGGGTGAGATTTTTTTTTCATCACTTCAGGCTCTCATTTCCCTCCTCAGTGGAAGTCATGGTTAGGTATGAATAGAGAGCCACTATTTCTTTCTGGGACCATGGAACAGGAGCAGATGGAAGCCCCATCTGGTGTGCCAAGAGCAGCCTGGTTGGGTCACTTGAAACTTTGTGGTTTGATAAATGTGAAATCAGCCAGTTACGTTTCAGTTATTGTATTGGGATTTGGTGGTTTTTGCTGAAATTTAAAATGTGAGAATGACAAAAGGAAATGACACAGTAAGTTCAGAGTTCTGCATTTTGCAGCTTCCTAAAGAGACCATCTTAAAATTTTCCATCTTCCCCAAGTTTTGAAATACTGCATAAGAACCAACAGGCCTCATTGCAAAATCACTGTGCAGCCTTATCAGAATAGATGTAATCTTTCTTTTTTTTTTTTTTTAAAGTGACCCAATCTAGCCTGTTTTTCCTCTTTATTGGAAAGAGATATCCTTGGTTTTTGGTTTGGTTTGGTTTTTTTTGTGGTAGCACTGTATACATGGCTGTACCTGTTACACATCCATTCTACATGTCACTGTATTGCTGTAGTTAAAATGGTGTTGCTTTCCAGAGCGGACAAATCCCTTTGCCCAAGGGGAATTTCCTGTGGGAAACAGTTTACCTCACCTCCTCTTTTTATCACTGTTTGCCATCTTTCAGGATTCCTCTTCCCTGTGCTCTCAGAAGGGTGGTGTGATAAAGCAGGGCTGGCTGCACAAAGCAAATGTCAACAGCACCATCACTGTTACCATGAAGGTGAGTTTGGTCCAGGCACTCATCAATGAGGCATGAGATGAAGTTCAGGCCAAAGCTCCCAGGAGCACAATGAGTGGGTTTGGGTTTGGATGGGCATCTGCCCCTCATGAGTCCCATGATGGACTGGAAATCCCAGTCTGGCAACAGTTTGTGACCCTTCCTTCCCCAGCATGTGAGACTGATGCACGTTGGACCAGGCAAGCTGACCAAAAAGGCAAAGCATGTTCTAGTAAAGCGAGATTGTGTTCTGGATGAGCAGCTGAGGCCCAGAAGAGGAAGGCAACTGGGATAAGTGAAACAGCTGCCCTGCAAAGACAGCTCTCTGAATTGATAGTTTCCTTGCTGCTTGGAAACATGTAGAGAGACTAGCTTTAAATTAAAATGATAAATCTTTGCTTTTAAAGCAGGAGTGATATTACTGCAGAGATGTAGCATTACTGGCCTAAAAGCAACAGCTGCCTCGTCTCCTGTTCTCTGCTCTTTGTAATCCAGTGTGACATTGCTTAGATGGTGCAGAGATTTTTAATAGTTCTGCCACAGGTTTTTGCTGTGGCAGTGAGCCTGTCTGCTGTCCCACCATGCAGCTGCCTTGTTAGAGCACAGAGAGATTGTTGGGGAGTTATGCCCAATGGGACAGCTGAGGCATGGCTGCAGCGAGGCTGCTTTGTAAGGATATATTAAAAAAAATCTCAAAAAGCCTGATTGTTCCAAGGCTGGATTCAATGAGTTATGCTTCCAGGAGAAGTGGAACAGGACTGTTCATAGGGCTAATTTTAATTCGAGTTTTAAAATAGGCTTGAAGGCGATAGGCAGAACAGGACTTTCTGATCCTCTGCTTTTCCAAGCAAGGTTAAAGCAACTTTTTTTTCCTGAAACTTCTGGAGGAGGTAATATACATGCTCAAAGTAGTCAGTTGGGTCTGTTCTAGTCTGAGCCTCTGGTGGTATTGGTCTCAGTGCCCTGCACCTCAGACCTGCCTTTCAGAGAAGGTATCTGAACTACACTGGCTTCAGTTCAATTAATAAGATGAAGAGTGAAACTCTGATATCAAAGTACTGAGAATCAGTAGCTGTTCTCTGAGCTGTGTCTCACAAAACACCTTTAAAGCACATGTGAGAAAGCTGAGGACTTTGACCATCTTCAGCCTTATCACCCCTTGGAGAGGCTGCTGTGGTGTGTCCATCTTGTGGATGCTGGGTCTGGGACTGCTGAGCTGTTGGTGCCTTTCACTGTTGCTAAGCGTGTGCAGAGTGTGTTTTGTGGAGAGCTGAACCACAAGCAAACTCTCATTAGGCTACAGCTGCCACCCTTTACTTCAGAGCAACCTTTCCTTTGCAGAGAACTGCCCTGGTTTGGATCAGCTCTCCCTGTCTGGTTTGCAGTGTGTTGCTGGCCTGCATCAGGATTGTCCTTCTGTCCTTCACTGTCCAAATGCACTTCCCCAGTTCTCCAGCCATCCCTCTGCACTCACAGTGCTCACCAGCAGCACCTGTAGCCTGATCAGAGGGGATGTTCCCTCTGCTGGCAGGTTTATAGTGTTAATCTCAAACAATCATCATTTTCTGACAGTGATTTCTGACAGCAGTGCACAGGGGGAAGATCACAGGAATGGTGTTTGCTGTTTGATTCCGCATTTACTTGTGAACAGAGTTCAGCAAATGCAAACTGTTTAGCATGAAATTCCATAACCACAAGGGATATCAACCCTGTAATATCAAGAGAGAGAGATCTGTCATTGGTTTCTGTAGCATCCACTGCCAAAATTCCTGAGATTGCTTCAGTGAAGTGCTAAATCAGTGTTTAGGCTGGATTAATGCTTCACATCCTTAGCTTTCCATTTATCTTTGTGCTCTGTTGAACTAAAGGTTTAGTTAAATCTATAAAACTTTAAGCTCAACAACCCGTGGAGCATCTCTACAGCTAATTAGTCATCCAAATGATGCCAGAGGTTGCCTCAGAAGGGATGGGTCACGGTTCAGGACGCGATGCTCCCTCCCAGCTCTCTGTGAGTGGGTTTACTGAACATGTGCTAGTGTCAGTAATGATAGGAGCAGGAAGTTACTTGTAATCTCCCACGTGGGATGAAAAATGCTGTGTTTATTCATAGATCTTCCAGATAGACAGAACAGTAGAAATACTTGCAGTGCTGCTTGTCCTGGCTTCCTTCATGATTCTCCTAACACAGATACCCAGCAACTGTGAAATGCACCCTGCTCCTTACAGCATATGGTGCTACCACAACTGCTGCCAAAATGTTCTCCTGAATTATAGTCCAGTACCTTTTGACTGACAAGCATGAAGAAAGATGTTCAGAGATACTGGAGAGCTTTTTTTTTCTTCATGAAAATCAGTAGTACAAACACAGGAACACTTCTCCCAAAGTTACTGATTTTTGATGTAAGAATTGGACACTAAGCCAAAGCCAGTTCATGAAAATAGGTTTGTGTAAAAAAACCCAAAGCCACAAGAAACCCAGGCAGTTGAATGAATTGCATTGTCTCCTGGCTTGCATTTGAGTGCTAGGAATTTCCACGTGTCTGTTGCTAAGTCTTCCAGACAATTGCTTTGTAATTCTAACTGAGGTCTATATGAAAAAGGCTCCTGCTCTAGGGTGGTATGGATCTTCAAGTAATGTGCTGATCTGAATTTACTGTGCAGCATTACTTTGTAAAAATAAATGAGGCTGGAGCCAGCTGAGAGATGAGTTGGAAGCCCTGGGGCATTGCTTTAGATGGGCAAACTTACAACAACAAGGGCATTAAAATTAAAGAAGATGATGGAAATCTCTCTTTGTAAAAGCCAACCATATTCAAATGGGTGAATCTGCAACACTCCAGGGTCAGCAGTGTTTCCTGTTACAGTATTTTCTCAATAGCAGGGAGGGCAGATTTGGAAACCATGGCCAAGGTTTGTGATGTACAGCAGAGTGAATACTTGCCTGAACAAGAATTTGTGTTTTTACAGGTATTCAAGAGGAGGTATTTTTACTTGTCACAGCTCACAGATGGTTCCTATATTCTGAATTCCTATAAAGATGAGAAAATTTCAAAAGAATCCAAAGGATGCATTTTCTTGGATGCTTGCAATGATGTGGTTCAGGTAGGTGTCCTTTCTGTGGCTGTACATGGACTTATGGATTGCTGGCTCTGAGATAGGCCTGCCCTCTCGAGGTCTGAAGGCATGGAATTGCAAACTAACCCAAAGCTGGTCAGCTAAGCTGATCAATAGGCCAGTAAGTAAATGATATTACTTTGTCTAGGGTACCTTTCTCCCCTGTTTGCTGCTTGCACCAGCTTCTTGTTTCTTGAGGTAAATCTTGATAAGTCCATGCAAACGTGCAGTCCTTTGGAATGTAGGACCTGCTCAGGGCTCGTAAGGTTTTAGGAACAGGTATTTGTAGAGGTCTAAATCCTGGGTTTGCTTAGTTGTGCTAGAGTGGAGTGCAGCAGTGGATTGCTGCTCTGCCTTCTGCCCTTGCTGTCTGAAGAAGCTTCAAGCACTGAGTGTGGTGCAGGGCAGCTTAAATTACCCCAGTGGTTTCCTTCAGTGTGGATGCATCAGAGCTGTGAGTTTCCATTTATCTTTCTGAACACGGTAAAAGCAGTAATGCACATGCCCTCAGTGTGGGATGTACTTCCCAAGTTGTATCAGATTTGCCCTGGCTTCTGGTTGGAAAATGCTGTTTAAAGGCCAGCACAGCTCCAAAAAGCTGCATTGTGCCACTTGCTTTTTTAAGATAGATGCCTCGAAGTGTCCCGGAGTGCAGCATTACTTACCATGTCAGACAAATCCAGTTCCTGGCTTCACTGGCTAAATATTAAAGGTTTAATGACATCAGAAGGAGCTTGTTCCTGCTCCTTGGTGCAGTGTCTGTGCTTCAGTCTGGCCTCCTTTCACTCAGGGTAGCTGGCCATGCACCTGTGCGCTGCTCAAGCCACGAAGCCCTCTGTGATTGCAGCAGGATTGCTGTGTCAGGGAGAGTGCCTGCCTTGTATTTCCTGGTATTTCAGCTCAGGATCTTTTCCCAGAGAGGAGCTGTGTGGCAGGTACTGTTCTGGTTTGTTGAGGAAAATGTAATATAGATCTCTTGTTTGTTTGTTCAGTGTCCCAAGATGCGTCGCTATGCGTTTGAGCTGAAGACAATAGACAAGTACAGCCACTATCTTGCAGCTGAAACTGAGCAGGAGATGGAGGAGTGGCTGGTAACTCTGAGGAAGATCATTCAGAGCAATACTGAGAGTCTGGTGCAAGAGAAGAAGGATGCTGTGGAATCTGTGCAAGGTCAGTTTGTAAACAAACACCCCCCTTCTCCCTTCTCCAGCAGGATGCAAGCAGCGTGCCTGGAGAAGTGTATACTGTGCCATATTTAAAGCAAGAATTGTGGCTGACACAATATCATGCAAAGGGGCTTAGTATAAAACAGATGATAGTCTGAGGAATAAAAGTGGAGGGAAATGTGACCCTTCTTCTGGATGGGAAATTCATGGCAAAATTTCAAGGCTCCTGGAAAATTGGCTCTGTGCTGAAGTTCTGCTTTGGACAGACCTAGCAGACTGTAATAGTACACTTTGATACTGGTAATGCCTGGAAAAATCTTACTCCCAAGGAATGGAAAAGTCTGTAAACTGTTTCTGTGCTATTGTTAGCAAATACTGCAGGGTGCTTTCTGGCAAAGCAGTGCTCCTGCAGTTGTTTTGAACATCTGTTTCTTGTGTCCTTGCAGATGATGAATCAAGCACGCAGGGAAAGTCAGAGAACATCCTGGAGAGCCTGGAGAGAAGCATGCATCCAGAGCTGATGAAGGTATTGTGTTTGCAGGATCACTCTCCCCACCCTCAGCTGCTTCTGCCCAGCTTATCTGTGAGAGGGCTTTTCTGCTTTCTGTGTCTCCAGCTCTGGGGGAGCTGGGCAAGCACCAAGTCTTGGTGGGGTCTCTGTTACCCCACCTGTCTCACAGATGGAGTCCCATGGTTTGAGGCTGCATGGTCCTCACCTCCAAGTGTGGTTGCCTGCTCCTGCCTGCTTTTTCCTTCAGCACAGCTATATCTCTGTACTGTCCTTGCACCATGCCAGTGCTTTTCATCAGCTCATGTATCACAAAGGCAACCTGAAAGATTATTTTGTTTTGATTCAGTTCTTTCCCTGTAATGAGTGTTTGCCTCTGTGTGGCCAGGCACTAATATCAATGCCTTCCCTTGTCCTAGTACGGAAGAGAAACAGATCAACTCAACAAACTGAGCAGAAATGATGGAAGACAAAACATCTTTTCCTTCGACCCAGAAGTCCAGGTAAATGTTTCCATATTTGCTGGTGTGAGGTTTTGCTCACTGTGTCATGCCTCCCTTGTTCCCTTGCATGGCCACAGCGTTTCCCTGCAGAAGCAGCATGTTTTCCAGTGCAGAACAGAAGTGTAGCCCATATTCCTGTCAGTGAGAGCAGAATGAGATCTCAGTGCTCAGGTGATAGCTCAAATTCAGGGAAGGGTTGCAGCAGCCCCACAGATGTCCTCCCTCCAGCTCTGCTGAAATTTGTGTGGTGCATCTTGACGTTGGTGGATTTCAGACCAGTTTTTCTGTGGGGCTCTGAGAAGTTCTCGAGCTCGCAAGAAGCAGCAGCAGAAGTGGTGTTGCATGGATACCTGCAATGATGCATGGGCTCAGCACATCTGGCACAGGGAGCAGTGGTGGCAAAGGCCATGACAGGGGTTTACAGGGAGAGCCTCAGTCTTCAGGGAGTTCTCAAATGTAGGGACAGGCAAAGTGAAAAAAACACCCTCTGCTGGTCTGGTGCACTGGAGTAGAGGGTCACTGTCTATTGGCCTGTTTTCTTCTTGGCTTTGAACTTGAGTTCTCTGCCAGGGTCCAGGTGTGGGATTTCAGTGGAATGAGCTGCAGTTGCTCACAGTTTTAGAGAGCTGTTCCAGGGTATGTCATTGTTTCTGGTTCTCCTTCTGGTTTGGCATGTTCACACCTGTAAGATCAAACATTCTGGTTTAACAAGGAAATGTAATTAGTCTTTAAAAGGTTTAGTTGTACAAAATGAGCTTCTCTCTTGGCAATTCTTTAGAGTCTTTAACAGAAGGAAGATAAGCATCCAGAAGGCTTTTTGGTTTCTTTTTTTTTTTTAAAGGAAATGTTCTGAGAAGCTTCCTATGTTCTAGTCAGATAATAAAAGTGGAAATATTACTCAGTGTGGAGCATCTAAGATAACTTCTTTTACCTAACCAAATGGTTAGGCTGAATTCACTGCCCTCTTTCTATACCCAGAGTGCTTCATTCTGGTGTGGGTCAGTTGGATCTGCTGTAACACCAGGCATTCAGGGTCTTTGCTCCAGTCAGTGCTGGTACATGCACATGTGTATGCCTGGGGCTAAGGAAACTGGGAGCAGGAACAGATACCTGTAATGTACTTTCCTCATGAAAAGAAAATAAGGGAAACAGAAATACCTGCTGGTATTTTGGGGTGTTCGGTAGCTCTGTCCCCAGTGCCCAGCACAATGGGTGTGTCAAAGGCTGACGGTCTTTGGTTGCACATGTGCCTGCTCTTGGAGAAGGCTGGATGTGGAGGCACAGACAGGGTGTGGGTGTTCTGGGTGAGGGAGGAGGTGATGATAATCGAGCCTGTTTGGATTTCCCAGCCAGCCAGTCTTTGCTGTTTCTACCCCTGCCAGTTACTGCTGTGCAGCTGGACATGCCTTCCACTTTGAAATGTTGCTCACAATCCCACGTGTGCCCTCTCTCTGTTTCAGGCACAGGGGCCATCTCTAACCTAGGCTCATCTTCATGGTGGAAGATAATTTTCTGATTGTAGTGTTGTCTTATGTTCCGCTTTTTTCTCCAAGCTCTAAGTGGTGTTTGGGAAGATCCCCTGGGTTACAAGAAAGCAGGAAGGAACTGAAATCATTCTGAGGTTTAGTTTGCTGTGCTCTACAAAACAGCTTGCTAAAAATTGATACATACCCATGAATTCATGTCTTGAATACCTTTGTGTCACATCACCAAATTGCACTCATTTGTGAATGTCTTGTACCTTTCGGACCACTTAAAAAAAATTGGTAAACATAGTATTGGCTGTAGTGTGATCCCTTAACATTATTCAGGGGGTTGTTTTCTTTTTTAATGACACCAGATTTGTTTGTTTGCTGTCTAGAGACTCGATTTCTCAGGGATTGAGCCAGATGTGAAGCCTTTTGAGGAAAAGTGCAGCAGGCGCTTCCTGGTTTGCTGCCAGGACTTCTCCCTCAACCTCCTCGCTCAGCTGAACGACAGGGCAGAAGAAGGACCCACCAATGTAAGGGGAGCTCCAGCATGTCCTGCTTTGTGTCTTCTTGCCTCTCACCAGCAAGAAAAAACCTTGGCAAATTAATTTGGGGGGGATGTAAAACAATAGGATTTTGCTGTGAGCCCCAGTGGGACCTGGACAGGCAGTGACTGCTGGCCCAGAGTCAGTGCAGGATTTGTTTGCTTTGGTATTTTGGTGTTCCAGAAACGTGTTTTGGGACAAGGTCTGTGCTGACATGCCTCAGCCTGCTAGAAACTGAGACTGCTGGGAAACCTGTGGTTCAGGGGTGCAGGGAATGGGGAGTGTGTGTCTGCCAAATTCTGCATCCCTGTGAAAGTCCTGTTGGCAAATGATTAAGCTCCATATCCAAACCACTCATGGCTGTGTTTTATTTCATTTCCCCTAATGGCAAGGGATTTCCCTGTTCTGGAACCTTCTTCTGACTCCCAGCCTAACTCTACTCACAGCCACTTTATTATTTGCATCTGTTATTGTGCCAAAGTTGTGCCTTAGCCTAAAAACTCTTGTATTTTTTGAGCCTCTGATGTCTGTAGACAGCTATTACACCTCAGCCTTTGTTCTGCTGGGCTGAACAATTTCCTCCAGTCTTTCCTCCCAAAACAAATCCCTGCTGTCACATCCTGTGCTTGCTCTGGCTGGACTCAGCCCTTTGTGCAGGGGTGCAGAGCAGCAGGGGAGGCAGAGGCACCAGCAGTGCCCCATCTCTACTGATGCTGCTCTGCCTGGTGCCTGGTAGAATCACAAAGGCTTTTTTGTGATGGTTTCATATTGGCAGCTCATAGCCCTGATACACGACACCAGGCTCAGTAACTCCCAGCAGATGGATGCATTGCTAATAGCAAAGATCCTTGTTATCCATCCTTAATCAGGCCCAGAGTGAGACCTAATCAGCACATTTTCAGCATTGATGTAGTGCCTCCAAGTTGTGCTGTAATGTCTTGGGCACGCTACAGTTTTATCTTCAGGCCCCTGCATTTTTATCTTTCCATGGATGTTTGAATTAGAAATACATGAATTATTGCCACTTGCTTGATGCTATCAAGGTCAGTAGCTACAAAGGAGTTGGCAGATTTTGCACATTTTTTACCTCAGCAGTGTCAGCCTGGTATTTGAGCTCTCCTGGCTGGGAGAGCTAAATTTCCTCCTGGGATAGCATCTGAGGAACATCTTGAGTGTCACAGTCCAGAGCTGATGGGCTTTGGAAAATAAATATAGTGATCTTTAGCAGGTGATCATAAACACTTAAGCTGATTTCTTTCTCATTGCAAAATGATCAACAGCTCCGATAAATTGAGTTGATCTTTTCTTCCTGACTTCATGGTCTACCACTTACATAAAACCCAGGAATTTCATTCTTTTTATTTCATATAGCTTTGTTGAAACTGACTAGATCAAAATGCAAGAAGGTGCAGGAAAAAATAGATCTGTATATTTATAAAGCGAATAAATGAGTATTGTGTGTCACAGTTCTATAAAATGCTGGTGTACCAAACTAAAGGAACAAGCAGAAGCAGAAAGCTCCCAGTTTCCTTATCAGGGAAGGCAGTGCGTGCTGATACTCTTCAGCCTGTGCCATACATTTTTTTATGACACACATATTCAATAAAATTTCCAGGTTGAGCCCTTTTTCCTGAGCTTGGCATTATTCGACCTGAGAAACAATTGCAAGATTTCAGCTGACTTCCACGTGGACTTGAACCCTCCATCTGTGCGGGAGATGCTGCTGGATAACCCCGAGCCCAGAGCAGAGGGCACCCAGGGATGCGCTCCTGGCCAGAGCCCTGTGCACGGGCTCCCTGAGTCCTGCCTGCACGACATAAAACGGGTGAATAGCTCACTTTCTCCTTATTCTGTGTCACTGCTGAGGCTGATTTCAGTGACTTTGAAGTTTGTTGTTATCCACTGTGTGGTAAGCAGAAGCCAGCTTTTCTCTCGAGTTTTGGTCAGTGCCGAAGCTGCCCCGCGGGGCTCGCTGGCAGAGACAGGCAAAGCGCCAGGGAGAGCTTTGCAAGGCTTGGCCGTGCTCAAGCCTGGTGAGCCCCTGTGGCCCGTGCCCAGAGCAGGGTGTGTGTGGGCTGTGGGAGGGGGCAATGGGATAATCAGGGCCAGACCCCATGGTGCAGGCTGGGGTCCTGCTGTGTGACAGCTGCTGCCTCTCTGTTGCAGGGGGTGTTCTCCGTGACCAACCCGCATGCAGAGATCTTCCTGGTGGCCCGTGTGGAGAAGGTGCTGCAGGGCAGCATTGCCCACTGTGTAGAGCCCTACATGAAAAACTCAGACCCCGGGAAGGTACTGGCTGGGCCCATGGGAGTTTCTACTGAGTAATGCTGTCTGCTGCTGCAGGGAGTAGAGTGGGCTGAAACATGGGTTGTTCTGCGGCTCTTCAGTTTCCTTCTAGCAAATAAAGTCCTTGTCCATTCTGTTTGCACTGTTCCCAGGCTGGCTTCAGTTGGGCTGTCCTGGGAGACTTAATTCCTTCCCCTGGAAACAGGCAGAGGATTTTTAGAAAGAGCCAAGCATTTGGGGCCAAACCTTTCCCCATTACACTTAAGCAAGCCAAAGCCTGGGCTGGCAAGAAAAAGTGGGGACGCTTCATCTCCAGAATGAAGTGTCTGCATAGAATCCTTTATCTTGGAAAAACCCTGTAGGACCACTGAGTCCAACTATTAACCCAGCACTGTCAACCCCACCACTAAACCATGTCCCTAAGTACCACATCTACATGTGTTTTAAATACCTCTACCACTTCTCTGGTCAGCCTGTTCCAATGCTTGACAACCTCTTGAGGGAAAAAGTTTTTCCTGACATCCAAGGGAGAGGCCCTGCAGCTGCCTCCAGAATCAGTCTCTGCATGGCAGGTGGACCTGATCTGCCTTGTTGCAGCCAGTCAAGACTGATTCCTGAAAAGTCAGATATAGAATACCTGGTAATGATGGTATTCCCTTGGCACACTTTGTCAGTCTGCATAGGATGAGCCAATTGCAATTAGTTTTGGAAAAAAAAAAAACTAATACCCTTTGGCAAATAGAACACTAACACCCTGGCAGTTCAGTCCTGAGGAGGTTTAACATGACTGCCCACCACGTTTGCTATAGCTCTGTGAAGTAACAGCTCGTAGGTGGTGTGAAGTGTCAGACAGGGATGTCTGTCAGCTGCACTGGTGCCTGGGGAGCAGAGGGAGAGATGCTCCTCCCTGGAGCCTGCAGTGCCCTTCACTCCTGGTCCAGGGCAGCATCCAAGTCCTGGCACACACTGACCTGTCTCTCTCATCTTTTGCAGACTGCCCAGAAGGTCCATAAGGTGGCCAAGCAGGTGTGCAGCCGTCTGGGGCAGTACCGGATGCCCTTTGGCTGGGCTGCCAGGTCAGTGACTGGAGCTGGGCTCTGCCCACAGTGGGAGCTGCTGCTGCTTCTGAGAGTGACCTGGGACACCACTGGGCAAGGGGCCAAGCAGCTAAATTCTGTGAGGTTGCAACTGAGGGTAGAGACCTCAGTGTCTGTATACTTACCAACATTTAGAAAATACACCTCTTCTTTTCTACAGACCAGTTTTCAAAGACTCCCAGGGCACTCTTGATGCTGATGGAAAATTCTCACCCCTGTACAAGCAAGACAGTGGCAAACTCTCAAATGAAGATATGCTGAAGCTTTTAGCAGAGTATAAGAAGTAAGTGTGAGAGACTGGTGCAGGGGCTGGGCAGGCATTTTAACATACATTTTTAAACAGTTAAGTGTGAGATGACAATGTCTAAAAAACTTAGAGGGTAGCAAAAAATGCTGATGATGTATTCAGCTCCTGAGCTTTCAAGGTTCACACTCTTGTTCCTTTCTCCCTAACACAGACCAGAGAAGACAAAACTGCAGGTCATTCCAGCCCAGTTAAACATCATCATCAAAGACATCCCACTAGACTTCACAAGTAAGGATCTTGGATCTGAACATAAATGAAATGATGGCCTGAGCCTCAGCAGTTTCTGCTTCTGGGGGAATTTTGCTGTTTCATTAACAAGAGTATCTGTGAGAAATGAGTAATTCAACACAACCACTGACTTTTAAGTCTTTCTGATGTATTCTGTGGAGGAGATGTGGTCCAAGTGCAGAGATTTACCTGAGAGATTCATTTGCTTTACAGTTTGGCCATAACATTCTAAATCCAAAGGAACCCAGCTGCCTGCTTTTGCACCAATCTCATGTGACATTTTTGATCCATAACATTGCAGGGCTTTACAAACGTGGTCAGTGTGATTCTTTATCTTGCAATTAAAGAAACTGAAGCAAAGATAGGACTTGTGTTGTGTTCAGTGTCATTCCATGGGCTTTTGGCAAATCCTGTCACAGGTTATATAGGCTAATCTCCTGTCCCAAAGGCTTAGCTAATTTTTTTCTGTTCTTCTTCTCTTCCAGATTGTTTCACAGCTTCTTATATTCCTATAAATCCTTTTGAGAAGGGCTGTGAGGACATTGCAGTTGAAGTGGAGGAGCTTGTCCCAGAAGTTGCAAAATACTGTTACCCCTTTACTGTCTACAAAAACCACCTCTATGTCTACCCTTTGCACTTGAAGTATGAGAACCAGAAGGTGTTTGCAAAGGTGAGTGACCTCTGGGGATTGACTTTGGGAGTGACCTGTTGCCAGGCTTGGCATGGGCTGGGTGATGCTGGTGCTCATCCTCCTGTTCTCCCCCATTTCAGGCAAGGAATATTGCTGTCTGTGTTGAGTTCAGGGATTCAGATGAAGCTGATGCCAGGCCATTAAAGGTGGGTTAATGTTACCTGTTAACAGGGCTGCCATTTGGCCACTGCTGTGTCTTCTGTACCAGCCAGGCTGAGAAGGGCAGTAGAAGAGCATTGAGTTTCCATGATCACTGGTTTAATTTGGCCAGCTCATTTAGGGTGGCAGGGTCCTGAATTCAGCTCTTCATTTGTGTTTCCAGTGCATATATGGCAAACCTGGGAGCCCTCTGCTGATCACAAACGCTTACGCTGCCGTGCTACACCACAACCAGAGCCCCGAGTTCTATGATGAGGTAAAAGCAAAATGTGGGAAACAGCAGATTATCCTGGATGCTACAATGCCAAGGGGCTTTTTAGGATACCTCTTTTTCCAGGGCTGGGTGAAATATGGGTAAAGATAATCACCAGCCCTTTGCCTCAGCATAAGGGCTCAGCAAAGCCAGAGCCTTTGTGAATTCTTAATGTCAGTTTGTTTTTTGCTGTCTTTACTGTCACGCTTTGTGCACTCCAATCACACACCTCCATTAATAAATAATGTTGCAAATGTGGTGAAAATGTTAGGAGTTATTTAAGATGGGTAAGAATGTGTCTTGTGTAACTGCGTGCAACATAACATTTGTGAAATGAAATAGAACTAAAATATTACTCCACAACTAAAAATACAGTCTGATCTATCATGATATCATTTTAGATTAAAATTGAGCTTCCAATTCACCTCCATCAAAAGCATCATTTGCTTTTCACCTTCTATCATGTCAGCTGTGAAATTAATACAAAGGCAACATCGAAAAAACAAGACACCGTTGAAACTCAAGGTATGTTCAATGCTTAAATTACTTCTGTTGGAGTGTAAAAGGCCAAGATAAAACAAATGTAGGGACATGAAAAAAATATGTGATTAAAATACCAGCCTATCTAGAATTTTCTTTCTAAAAGCATCCCATCCTAATACAAAATTGTAGGTCTAAAACGGAATAAACTCTATAGTTTTTGTTTATATTAAAGTTCAAAATTTTGCTGCAGTCTGACAGCTCTTTCCGTATGTTCCTGACTTGACTTGCACAAATATGCTGTTGTCAGGCAAGTCACCAATAAAAACTTGCTGCGAGAGCAGGGTCTCAGGGGCAGATCCTACCAACACCAGGCATGTGCACACCTGGCTCCCACTTGTTGGGAAGCCTCTCCCTTCATCCAGTCCTCAGAGCACCCTCGTTATGGTGCCCAGCCATGGCTCACGCACTATTTCCTGCCCCTCACACCCGCTCCTGGCCTGTGCCACGTCTGAATTTTGTTCACCAGGGAAAAGGTGCTTTTAGTGGCAGCCATGTGGTTGATCCCTGGCTGAAGCCGCTTGCACAGCTGNCCTGGGTCCCCCTTTTTGGGAAGCCTCTCCCTTCATCCAGTCCTCAGAGCACCCTCGTTATGGTGCCCAGCCATGGCTCACGCACTATTCCTGCCCCTCACACCCGCTCCTGGCCTGTGCCACGTCTGAATTTTGTTCACCAGGGAAAAGGTGCTTTTAGTGGCAGCCATGTGGTTGATCCCTGGCTGAAGCCGCTTGCACAGCTGCAGGTTTGGACTTCCCAGGGTGAGGACAGAGGTGTTTTTGAGCTGGGCAGCCAGCAGTGTGCGTGTGCTGAGCGCTGCCGTGGTTGCCTCTGCAGTGGGATTCGCCTGGGCGCCGCTGCTGAGGGACGGGCGCATTGTCACCCTGGAGCGGCACCTGCCCGTCTCATCCAGCCTCCCGCCCGGCTACCTGGGGCTGGGAGACGCAGACTCACGGAAGGTAGGAAGGCCGTTAAAAATGGGCTTACACGGAAAAAGGGAACAGGGAAGCTGTGCTTCTATTACCGCCGTAAATTCTGGGTTTCTGTTGGTGCTTCGCCCAGCTGAGAAGATCTCTACTGAAGGGCACCCCTAAAGCTTAACGTTCTTAGGGGTGGGACACAGGACACCTCTAATTCCACTTTCTCTGGTTGTGCAGGTTGCAGAGGGTATTTCTGTTGCAGGCTGGGCTGGGCTGTTGCAGATGGCACAGAGCAGGAGAGTGAGCCCGTGCTCTGTGTGCATGTTTTCATGGTGTTTGTGCTGGAGGTGAACCCCTTACTCCAGTCAGTACCTTCTGACCAGGTGTCTGCACAGAGCCACCTTCTCACCTGTCTGAAACCAAGTACTTGAATGTTGTGTGTTCACAGCAGCCCAGCATGGATGCAAAGTGGGTGGATGGAGCAAAGCCACTGTTTAAAGTTAGAATCCATTTGGACTCAACCATTTACACCCAGGTAAGCCAAGCACCTTAATAACTCCCAGCATAAATGCAAAGGAAGAGACTGCTGTGTCTCCACTACTGCTAAGCCAAAGGTGGTGTGGGAAAGAGGGCCCTGGTTAGCAAACCAGCACTGAGATACTTCTGATGCAGCATGGCTGGGATTACTTGCAGGGAGCTGCTCTTTGACTGGCTGGGATGAGATAATTATGTGACTGAATGAGCCTAGGGAGAGGCTGATGTTTCCTTGCCCAATTGCACTATAACTGGCAGGACCAAGGAAACATTTGAGCAGATGAGCTGTTTCGATGATGCAAAAGAGAGAACTGGTGGAGGTGAGAGGTTTCCCCAAACTGTGGAATCATTAACATTGACAAGACCTCTAAGATCATCAAGTCCAAGCTAATATTAGACTTTTTATTAAGTTTTTTTTTTAAAAAAAAGTTCTCTGACAACAGCAGACACAAGAAAACAACAGTCCTGGTTTCCTTTTGAAAGCAGTTCAGGCTGTTATTACTAAGTCCTAGTGGGTTCTGCTCTCATTTGGTAGTGGTGGACTTCCCTAAGTTTCATGTGATATGCAGCAAAGATCCCCAGCCCATTCTCTGGGGCACCTCCTGTCAGCACTGCTCCTGGGGGAATGCCCTTGGCTGGATGTCACCAGCTACATTTACATTCAGAGCAAATGGCTTTCAGCACCTGAATCTGTTTTGGAGCTTTGCTGATTCTGTACAGCACTGAGAGCAGTGTAGTAGTTGTGCTTCCCACCAAATTACATTTTTAGATGCTTTTCAGAGTTAAATAAACCAGTAATTAAATCTAAGCTTGGAGGAGGAGGAAGAGTAATGGGAAGGAGAGTCTGCCTCAGATGGACAGTAGAAGGCTGGTGATGCAGGTGGTGAGGCAGTTTCTGAGAGCTGCAGGTGTTGAGAGGGCTTCTGTTTCTTCAGGCCAATGTTGCTTGGGGATTGGGGATCAGGATAGTACAACCATAGGAGAATTTTAACACTGCTGGAAGTTTTGTGCTTAATAGAGAGGTTATTTGGGAGCCAGGGGCTGAGCAGTGGGTAGATGTGTTGGAAAAGACAGGGAGCAGTCCTGGGAGATGGCAGCTGGGTGTCAAGAGTGTCACTGGCAGGGACATGGGGTTTGCTGGGGACATGGCCCACTGCTGCAGGTAAATCACCAGATTCCTGAGTGCAGGTAGCAAATTAGAGGCTGACAAATGTTGAGGCTGCTGAATTGAACTTGTTTGTCTCTTCCAGGACATGCACTTGCACAAATTCTTCCACTACTGCCAGCTGGTTCAGGCGGGAGCTAAGGAAGTGCCAGGAGAGCTTATTAAATACCTAAAGGTGAACAGTGCCTGTTGCTGGGCTTTGTGTTTTCACAGACTGTCAGCAAATACCCAGACCCCTGCCCTGTGGGAGCACCCTCTTGCTGTGGCTGGTGCATTGTGCACTACCCTTACTTTTGCTTTATCCTATGAGATGGGCTAGTATTTAAATGGAATGTTTTCTCACATTCCTACATTCATTTTATCTTGTCAGACGATTTTCTGTGTGCTGCTTCCCTCTGCCTTCCACAAGGGATAAAACAAGCAGTCAGCATCACTGTGCTGTGCTCGTGGCAAAGCTTCCTCCTAGTGGACTCACACTCTCTTACTCTCTAGGCTTGATTCAGACCTTTAAACTGTTGCATAATTCCTTGTTTTCTGGAAGCCCATTCAAAACAGGAGGTTTTTTTCAGGCTGAAAAAGTGAGATTATCAGCCAGTTAAATTTCAGCAGAGGTGACCTATGACCTAGACCCAGCTTTTTGATAATCACTGCAGCATGAGTAAGGGCTTTTGAGCAGGTCCAGCAAGGGCTTCTGCAGAGAGTATTATTCTTGGCTACTTACTGTCCTCCTTTCCTTCCATATCTGCCTGTTTTTGAGACTGCTGCTGTAGCAACAGCTCCACTTCCAGAGGTGGGAATGTATCTCCACAGGGTTATTTAACATGTGTCAGATAATGTTTAAATATTTTAAGAAATAGAAATAATAGCAGGTTTTGAAGCCAAGCACTAAAATCACAGTAGCTTTGTTGTGAGCTTTTTGCCAGGTCCCAGCCCTACTGAGCCCCAGCACCCTCACTGCAGCCTACAGACAGGGAGATTGGTATGTGCTAGCTACAAGTGAGGGATCCTTAACCACCACCACCACCACCTCAATAATTTCAGTAATTTAAATAGCTAGATACAGATTTAAAAATCTTTCATTAGATTTGCAGGTTTGAAAACTGAAAGTGAAATGTGCTGTCTTTCCTAGACTCATATTACGAGCTTCAGGCACTGCAGCTCTGTGGGATTGGTGGAGAGCACGTGCATGAGACGATCTTGACCTTCACCAAGTGCTTTAAACTCCATTTTTGATAGCAAGCTATGCTCTTTGAAAAGAAAAGTCTCCCTGAAAGTCATTGGGCAGCAGTTTTTTCGTGCTCCAAGGGCATTTGTGGAAATGGGACTTTAAAAAACTGGCACAAGTGATGAGAAAACTTGAGTGCAAAACTTCAGCCTTAGATTCTGGGCTTTTCAAATCAAATGGTAGTATGTGACCTCTAATTAACTCATAGCTGCCTGGACACACCTGAGACGAGGATTAATACCTGTCATGAGTGATTTCTGTTGCTCCCTGAAGGTTTGCAGCTGGGATCTGTCAGCTGGAAGGACGCAGCAAGTCCTGCTATGGGTCCAAGTTCCCCTGTCCTCCAGTAGGCTGAAGCATTTCCACACCCTGAAGCCTTTGCCGACAGCTGTCCCATTGCCACAGAAATGTCTGCAGATTGTAAATGTTTAACATCTGCAAAATGTTGAACTAAAAGTGTCTGTGTTTTGAACATTTGTTTTAGTGTTTGCACGCGATGGAGATCCAAGTAATGATTCAGTTTCTACCTGTAATTCTTATGCAACTATTTAGAGTCCTCACAAACGTGACGCAGGAGGATGAAGTAGCTGTCAACTGCACCATGTGAGTGCTGGGTGAACCATCCAGTGACAAATGCAAAGCCACAAATGGCAGTGCAAAGCAGGGGCTGGTTTCCCTGTGCAGAGTGCTAAGTGACAGCACTTGGCTGTCCCCTGCTGCTGTCTTCCACTGGATCCTGTGGGTGGCATGGGGGCAAATGTGGTACTTTAAAGATACTCCTGATTTGTTTCTCAAAAGAGAAAGGGTTTGGTGACTCTGGGAGCCAAGTTACTGTGATATCAAAAGGCTCCACAGTGCCCAGGCGTGTCCCAGCAGCAGGCAGCAGATGTGGGGAGCAATGTCCTGGTCTCATCCCAGCACACCAGTCTCTGGTGTCAGGGTTGCTCCAGTGCCCCAGAGCTGGGTGTGTTGTGCTGCAGCTCCAGCTGTGCCTGCAGCCCCGAGAGGGCAGCACCGGCCCGGGCAGGCACTGGAGGGAGCTCCAGCAAAGGCAGCTTCCCTGCCTGGCACCGGCAGCCACCCCTGGCACCCAGAGAAGCGCTAAAACCCGCGCCCTCCTCCCGCGGCAGCGAAGGGCTGCCCTGCACACGGGGGTGCTGCATGTCATCCTCCTCGGGCCCCGGTACATGGCCTGCATCCCTGTGCCAAAAGCATCTGCTCCCATGGAACTGGAGGCTGGAGGCTGAGCCCCGCTCCCCAGGGATGCGGGGCCTATTGCAGTCACAGCCCTGCCCCACATGATTCAGGCCGTGAGAACTTCTCCTTTGTGGAGCACTGTAATTCCACTCTGCCTGAAGCACCAGAGGGCAAGGACAGGGAAACAGGTGACCCCAGGTACCTGTTGGGTGGCCAGCTCCCATCTTAATTGCCAGAGATTTTTATCAAAGCTTGGCCTGATGCTTTCCAGTTTGTCAGTAGCCTTCTGTTTAACAACATCTCTTTTCTCATCGTGTTTTCATAGTGGAATTTAAAACCCACTTTATCTGATAAATGGCTTTTAAACTCCTCCTTGTGGTTTGGCCTGTGGGGTCTGTGACAACGTGCAATAGTTTGCTGTTCCCTCTGGCTGGGAGTGGAATGTAAATCCCCAGCACTGGCTGGGGAAACCAGACTCTTACTGCCTTGATCAGCCGCATGGGAGTGTGTCCAGAGGGCTGGCATGTTCTCTAGCATCTAAGCCAACAGCCCAAAATAATCTAGTGCATGTAGCAAGGAGCATATGATGTAAATAAAGTAAAAGAATAAAAAAGAAGCTTCCAGAATGAATCAATTCAGGAATGCAAGGAGGTATCAGATTATAACAATGA
Source organism: Chaetops frenatus (assembly GCA_013400775.1). Taxonomy (NCBI): domain Eukaryota; kingdom Metazoa; phylum Chordata; class Aves; order Passeriformes; family Picathartidae; genus Chaetops; species Chaetops frenatus. The sequence continues at coordinate 751,431 of VZTR01027100.1, read as the reverse complement.
TGGACAATGTTCTGTCTCACTTCCTCGTGCAAGGAGTCTTGAGTGTTAAAAATCAGCTTGTGTGGGCGACTCCTGGGCCAGAACACAAGAGAAGAGGCTTTGGGCACCTCATCTGAGTGCTTTTTGCAAGGATGGTGCTGGGGGGGTGCTGGCCTGCAAGAACTGGCACTCTGCAAATCAGGCCATGCCAGTAGTGAGGCTGCTGGGGTTGAGCAGGGTGGGACACGTGTTGGCTGCTTTTGTGAGGTAGAGGAACTTGCCCTTGTGTTGCGTGCTGAACACAAACCACGTTTCTCCCCAGGGTTCTTCTGCACATCGTGTCCAAGTGCCATGAGGAAGGTCTAGACCACTACCTGCGCTCCTTCATAAAGGTCAGTCATGACACACTGCCCCTCCAGACTCCCTGCTGGGAGCAGGCACACACTGACACTGCTGTTCTTGCTGCAGTACGTCTTTCGAGCTGAGAAACCAAGTGCCAAACAGGCGAAGATGACCCATGAGATCCTGGTGCTTTCCATGGCCACCATCTTGAAGCAGTCAGCAGATTTTCTAGCCATCAATAAGCTACTCAAGGTGAAGTATTGGCAGTACTTGGCTGCCAGGGGTAGAGGGGAAGAAAAGAGGATCTGGTATGAAGCCCACCACTTACCCCCATCTAGAATCACTGCAGGGGCAAGGCTGCCAGGGCAACTCCTTGCATCCACATCCATGAGGTTCTCCTCTTAAAACAGAGATGAATTCTTGCAGGGAACCTCTGTTTAGGCTCATGGCAGGAGTCGGCAAAAGACTCTTCATTTTGCCTGCCTTACCTGTTTTCCTCAAGCCACACCTGAGGGGTGACTCATGGGAGGCAGTCTGAGTTTCTGCCTCTCTTTGCAGGGCTTGCACCCCAAACTCTGCTGGCTCTTGGCAGGGTGCATTGAAGTGCAGAGGGGTTAAATCTATTCCCACCCTAATCCTGGCAGGACATCTCTGGGTAGCAAAGGCACCTATTCCAAGCCCAACTGTGCAAGCACAGCTGTGCTTACGAAAAGCCATTTGGATGTGAGCTGTCCCTCCCATATGGGTACTTCCCCACATAGTCAGGGAATATCAGTCATGTTCAATCCTGCTGAGAAAAGTAATAGTGTTCTTTGTTCATTCTAGTACTCGTGGTTTTTCTTTGAGGCACTGGCCAAGTCCATGGCAATGTACTTGCTGGAAGAAAATAAAATCAAGGTAAAAATGAATTTGGTCAATGCTGCTTTACAGAACTGTCACAAACTCCTCCAAAAGCTTTTCTGAAAAGCTATGTGACTATTTTAAAATAAAACCTGCCAAGCTGAACAGCTTAACTTTTTTTTTTCACTTTACTTTTCCCTTTTACACCCTTTCACTCTCAATTATAATTTGAAAATTCCAGAAGTCCTTATGGCTTGTGCAGCCTCCTTTTCTGTTACTACCTACTGCACTTGCAGCCAATATTTTCTTTGGCCACTGTTTTATTAGGTAGCAACAAAAAACAAGTGCTAAAGAGCTCATGCCTGTGCTCAGCTCTGCCCAGGTGCTGGCTTGCAGCACTGAGCTGGGATGTGCTCTTGGTTTCAGCTGCCCAGAGGCCAGAGGTTCCCCGAGTCCTACCAGCACGCCCTGCACTCGCTGCTGCTTGCCATCATTCCTCACGTGACCATCCGCTATAATGAGATCCCTGAAGAGTCCAGGAATGTCAACTTTAGCTTGGCTAACTTCCTGAAGGTCAGCAGTTTCTTTCCTTCTCCCAGGATTTTATCAGGGGGGGAAAAAAAAGAAAAAGACAATGAGAAATATGGAGCAAGCAAACAAATGTAGTTTTAATTTAGCTTGTCTTTGGTTTTTTCAGTTGTAAAAACTCTTGAGGGGATAAGCTTTCCTAGGAAAGAAACCTTCTCTTTCCAGAGTAGCTCTGTATGTTACTGAGGGTTTTTAGGCATACCTAGCAACTGTTTGGACCTGAAATATGTATACTCTCATTTTAAATATTTCTGTTGTTCACTGGAGACTTAAGTAAGGTCATCCAAATGATTTCAGAGAAATAGGATCATGTATGTTTTGGAAAGTCAGCAACAACCCAGAGGATGAAATCTAGCTTCTGGCAGGACAGTAGTATGGAGAGGATTTAGGATGATTGCTTTTATTTTTAATGTTTTGTCACATGTTGCTGTTTTTTCTCCAGCGTTGTTTGACCTTTATGGACAGGGGATTTGTTTTTAACTTGATAAATGATTACATTTCTGGATTCAGCCCAAAAGACCCTAAGGTAAGCAGTAGGTTTCTTGAATAGTGGTTTGCAGCTGTACAGATCTATGTCAGTCAAAGCTTTGTAGTGATTAGTTTATACAACTCTTGGAGGCCTTTTAGACTCTGTTCCTGCAGAGACCTCTTTGTCTGGGCCAAGAGCCTGTACCCAGATGTTCTTTGAAGTAATGTAAAGAGTCATGAATGAATAAGAATTAAAGTAAAGAGTGGTTAATAGGCTGGAGGAAAAATACGAAGAAGTCCCAAGTGACAGAATTTGCCAAGAATTAGTGAGTCTCACTAGTTGCTATTTATTAGATTCTTCAATCCTTGTGCAGCAAATACATTGAACTGGAAGAAAATGGGTCAAATTAAAAACATAGTTTGTGTTTGTCTTTTTATATCTCAGCTGCTGGTTGAATACAAGTTTGAATTTCTTCAAACTATTTGCAATCATGAGCACTACATTCCTCTGAACTTACCAATGACATTTTCCAAACCCAAGCTGCAAAGAGTTCAAGGTATGTTCTTTCTTAAGACTGGCTGAAGAGCTATAATTTATTAGTCCTGATGGCTTCTGGCTAGATGAATTTTGGTTTGGTGTCAAGGAAATGTATGCTCTGGTCAGGACATTAACCTCAGGACAAGTTGCTTTTCTGTCAGGTTTACATTATTTTGTTCCAGAATGGTATGCAGTCAGTCTTTTCAGTATTTCCTATATTTACGTTTACATGGGACTAACAATATCTGGAAGACACTGCCTGTGTTTCAGTAAATAGGCAAACTGCAATGCAATCCTTTGTTCTCAGGAGTGTCAGCCTCCCCTGGGAAGTGGGTGTCTCATCGCTGGCTCCTGTAGGAAATGGGGGTGCAGGGGAACAGATTGAACTCAGTGCCCTGCTGCCAGCCCTCCTTGTGGCCACCAGAAGGGGAGCTAGGTTACCTTCTGCTTTCACATTGAACAAGAGCACAGCACTGCACGGTGCACTCGAGCTTCTTCTCAAACCTAAAGGCAGCCAGCAGAGCTTGAGGCCGTGCCAGTCCTTGGTGCATAGCAAGGGTATTTGTCCTGTGGCACCCCCACACATCCACACTGCTCTCACTGTCACACCGTGTCCTCTTTGGTCCCAAAGCTGCTCAGCTGGGGGAGGAAGGGGCTTACAAGGGGCTGAGCTGAGGCTGTGGGCAGGTGTGGGTGGCTGGAGCTCTGGTACTGGTGGCAGTGCAGCCCTTGCCAGCCCCCAGGAGTGCTACAGACAGAGCCTCATCCTCTCTGGCTCCTGATGTCTCACCTGCACTACATAAATGCAGTAAAGATTGCCAGGTTTGGATGCCAATAGCCTGGCCAGTATAAGTACTGGAGAGGAGAGCGAGGTTTGGGATTCCCCCATGTAAAAGCCCCATGGATTTATGATTGTATGATTTATTCTGGTGGAGGAAAGGGGATTTTTCGTTGTGCCTCAGGGTGAAGCCATACAAGTCCCAAAGTAGTTCCACACACATATACAGGTGGCAGAAGCAGCAGTAAATGAAATATCCCTTATTTTGGTAAATATCTGACCCCTCAGAGCTTTCTGGACCAACTGCTAATCTCTTACATCAGTTTGGTTACTTACCTGGATTTGTTTAACAAAGAGTACGACTAGAAATGGCCAAGAAAAACACATCCACGGTGCCTCCCTGATGCTTGTTAGTGGCATGGTGACATAAGGATGCTCTTTCTTGGTTAATACTCACTTTGCATTTGTGATGCTTAAATTGAAAAGCTGTAAGGGCAGCTCATCTTTTCTGCTGTGTTTGATTGTGACTGGACCTACCAGCTGAGGTTCACATACAGCTCATGGCAGTAGAGCAGCCCACACTCAGGTAGCAGAAGTGCCTTTGCCCTGCCTGCCATGGTAGAGCCATGTGGGGATGCACCTTCACTCAAACTTGTCTGGCTTTATGGACAGAGCTGTGGTTACAGGGGACAGTGGGCTCAGGAGAGACCCTGCTGGTGTGTCTGACCTCTTCATCAGCCTGTTTGGATGCAGAGATGGGGTGCCTAAATCCCTACTGCTCTGCTTCTAGGAAAAGAAGGAATAGCCCCAAGGGAGGTGGACAGAGAGAGTTTCTGCAGCTTCAGCCAGTGCAGATGGGCAGGCTGGCAGAGCACAGCTCTGCTACCACATCCTGTTGTGTTGGAGTGTTGCATCTTGGAACAGTGGCTCTGAAATCTCCCATTTAATGCAGGGCTGGTTGTTGGTCTGTCCCTGCTGCCTCACATGGGGACATCAGGCAGAGCAAGCCCCAAGCTTGGCCTCATGGCCAGCAGCACATGATTAGTTTTGCAATGTTGTGATGGGAAAGAATCCAAGGGATTGACAGGAGCTGGGACTTAAGCAAAGGCCTCACAAATAGTATTAAAACATGATATACTGTCCAGTTTCTCCAAGATTTAGAGCATTACTTGTTCCTGTTTAATTTTGCAGTCTTTTTATTTGTCACTTTTCTTTTTACACATAATTAGAATTTTTTTCATTTGCTGTGGAACGGTTCACTTCAGTAGGTACGTCCAACTGGAATGATCAAATCCTCTAATGTCAAATTAAGTATGCACTTTCCAATCAATTAGCTTGCATCCAACTAATGTAATAACCATGATGTGTGACAATTAGGCATTTGCTAACATGACTAACAATGAAAGCTAGGTAATATTCCAGATTGCTTTTTCTTTCCTCTGAATCAGTTTCACAATCCAGTAAATGCTACTTTTGAATCAATGAATTTAAAAATAACTTTTTCAGCCACAGGGCTGTTGAAAACTCTTTGGCTGGGATTTTCAAAGCTGTATGCACCCTGCCTTACCACAGAAGAACTTTCATGTCTGTGGGGTTTTGAAAAAAATGTCAGAGCTGAGCACATGGCATTTGTACCTTTTAGGGGAAGAACACAGAGCTTTGGGGTTCTCCCTGTGACAGTTCTAATCTGGTCAACGGCCTGGCAGAGATAACAGTGTCAGGACAAGTCTGTTCATAGCAGCCCCAGTGCACATGCACCCTGCACCACAGTCAGTGTGGCTGTCACTTCCCTGCTGCTCTGTCCAGGCACCTCAGCAGAAGTGATGCCTTATCCTGATAGCAGCCTCTGCTTTGATCACAGTATCTGCCTGAATCTGTGTGAGGTGCAGGGTACAAGTTCAGTTAAGCAAGGCGCTGAGCTGGCTTTCTCTGGGCAGTCAGTGCAGCTTCTGAGGAGCTGTGTTCAATATCTGCTTCTGGCAAGAAGCTGCCTGGAGCCCCACTTGGCTCCCTGGCCCATGCAGCTGCCCAGCTGTGCAGACTGGGATGCAGACTGGTCACTTGGCACCATGTCCTCATTTGCATCCCTCATCCCAGCAGCACTCCATGCTTTTGCTCTGCTCTCTGAGCTCAAGAGAAGGCACACATTCATGGAGGATGTGGAATGAGCTGCAGAGCAGCACTGCTAGGGCTGGGTGGCCAGGTAAACCCACCAGTGCCACTGCCCAGTCCCACCCTCAGAGCTGCTTGGTGGGGGTTGGTATCCCCACTGCCTGGGTGGTTTGGGGATGTACAGGACAGCCCCCAGTCAGGAGCAAAGCATCCCCAGGCAGTAAGTTGTGCTGTCTTTCCCCATTTCTGCCATCTCAGATTTACAAATTACTTGTCGGAGAGAGAAGCTTTGCAGAGCATCACATTGCAGAAATCCTTCCTTGGGGTGCTGCTGAAACAGTGAGGGCTGAAATTAATGAACAGCCTGAACTGGAAGACACCAAGTTCTTTGATATGACTTAGTTCACTGGTGGAGAAAACGATGTGGTCAGTTCAGCTTTATTCAAAGATCAGTGCCTTGTAGGAGAGTAGTGAACACTGCTGAAGGACTTAGTGGCCTACATGACTGTTACGTCTTGTTCTGAACAGGCTTTTAAAACATTTCCCTTAACCATTGCCTTGTTGTTTCTTTCAGATACAAATCTTGAGTACAGTTTAACTGATGAGTATTGCAGGCATCACTTCCTCGTGGGGATGCTTCTTAGAGAAGCATCTGTTGCCTTGCAGGATAATTATGACATCAGATATACGGCCATTTCAGTCTTAAAAAATCTCTTGATCAAGCATGCCTTTGACAACAGATACCAGCACAAGGTCAGACCTGTTCCTTTGGCTTTTTAACATGATGTTGCTGAATTTTATTAAAAAGTCACATACCAGAGCTTTAGATATTGCATGGTGCACGAAGGGTATTCTAATTGCTTTTTAGGGAACTGTTGTAAATAACTCATAGTTATGGAATAACAGAAATAGCTCAGAAACCATCAGAAACCAACTGCAGCCCTCTTATGCTGAGTATTTAGGTAATTAAACCCTAAGCCATTAAGGAACTTGAGAGTCATTAGCCAAGAGTTGTTCAACAAAATTAGGACATCAGTGGTGTTCTGGTTTTGGGCTTAAATTCATATCCTGTATTAATATACTATAATCAGAAAACAGAACTGATCTCTGCTACAAGTCAGCTGCATATTTTACTAATCAGTGACTGAGAGGAGAGGATCTCGATTCTCATGAGATGCTGGATTTCCTCTGGGTGGATCTGTTTTCTTTGGTCAGAGGCTCAGCATGTGATGATGCTGAAAGTGGCTGGAAATGGGTTTATCTTGGTGCTGCTCCCTGCTGACCCATATACCCTCCAAAGTGCCCAGCTATCTTTGCAGACACTACCTGTCCTTGCTCTAGCCTAAAAACGTGGCTCCATTTACAGTTTTGGTCCTCACATTGCTCTGGTGTGCTGCATTCCTGAGTGTTATCCAGGAATGGCTTCTTGGCATGAAGGGTGGGAGGAGTGCCCCAAAGGTTTCTGGGGTTCTCATGGGCCCAGAGCCAGCTCCTCTTCCCTCCCTTCTCTGCCTGTTTGAAGGCTTCAGCTGGAGGTGGGCTTGCTTTTCTCTGCAGTGAGGATCCATGACTAACTCAGGAGCTGTTTGCTCCCTCAGTGCACAGCATTCCCCTGACTCCTCAGAAACTCCACCTGTCTTACTGTTGTCCCACAGGGTATTTGTGTATGTGTTGTGACCAGGAAACTGCCTGGAGCCAGGGCAGGATGCTCAGCTGGTGTCCAGAGACTCCAGAGCCAAAAAATCACATCATGGGCAGGACAGGCTGAGCATGTGTTGACATACTCTTGCTCCAGCCAAGGAAACCCCAGCTCTATCAATGGCAGAGGGAAGGTTTTGTCAGCCCATGAGTGTTTTCAAAATTTATTTTATCTTTTGTCATACTGAATCAAAAGAAAAAAATTGGTTTCTTTATTATTTGAAAGGTTCTACCCAATTTACAAGCCTTAAATTTCTTCTTTTTTTAACCTTTCAGCCAAATCCAGAATAATACATGTTTAACAAAAAAAGAATTGGATGTAAAAGGGTCCTCCATTTAGAAAATATCAACCCAGCCATATTTGTTCTGTATCACTTAATCCAAATTAATCTGTTCCCACAAACTGTTTTCACTAAAAGTATTTGCTATGGAGAATTTCTGACTGGAAGCAGTAGCCAGCACCAGGCGTGGAGCAAATGTTCCTGTTACATTACTCCTGGGTGTTGCACTTAAAAATCAAACTATGAAAGTCAAGTGCCAGTTAAAGAGTTAGGAAATCCAGGACTTAGTTTGTCACACATCTTGTATGACTGGGAGTGTTATTTAGTCTCCAAAACCCCTGAGTGCCCCAAGCTTGTTGCTAGAAGGGTAATACTCCTGGCAGCTCTAGAAGGAGAGATGAAAAGCCAAACCAGCTCGTGTTCCCAAACACCATATACAGTGTGTAAATACAGATAGATATGTGTACATCTTTTGGCTCGAGCGTTCCCCTTTTTTCACTCCATTGGAAACCTGGGCTCTTACTGAGATTTTTCTGTGCCTGCTTTCAGAACCAGCAGGCAAAAATTGCCCAGCTGTACCTGCCGCTGTTCGGGGTGCTCCTGGAGAACCTGCAGCGCGTGGCCGGCCACGAGGCACTGACCTCCTGCCCTGCCTCCAGCCCTGTGAGTAAAGCTGGGATGCCTCTGTGTCTGACGTGTTTTTGGACAGTGTGTGCAGTGCTCTGAGGGGGAGGCAAGTCCCTCCAAGGGCCATGGGCTTGAGCAGGACTCGGCCTCGGTCTCCAGCAGCTGTTCTGGGGAGTTGCCTGTCTTCCCAAGAGTTGTGTGTGTGGCTCCCAAGTGGCCTTAGCCTTGCAGACTAGACTCTCCTCCTTGCTGGGGCAAAAGGATAACAAATAGGACATTTGAGAAAAAGAATTCAAAATTTCAACTCAAATGATGAAAAGCAAAAAGGAAAACACTGCTATGGCTTGCTTTAATATGTTCTGCTGTCCTTTGTCTCCTTGTTATAGAAGTAAGGAAATTTCTGTTTTCATCTTTGTTGTTTTTAAAACCTGCTCTAATTTGCCATTTTGTATGGCATTGTTAGCTTCTGTGGGAGAATAGGTGTTATCTTTTATTGGTCACAAAATCTTATATTGCTTTACAGGCATCCAGGGATGAATTCATCTGCAATTTTCCATCCCCCTCAAGCAGATCTATCCTGATTGCAGACAAAGACCCAGGTAAATTTTTTTTCTGAATTCTAAATTTCCCATTTATTTTTAACATAGATATTGCCAGCCCGAAGCACCCAAAACCCATTACCCAAAGCCTGAAACAGTCATCTCCTAAAAGACCTCACAGGTTCTGCATCGTTTTCCTCAGATGTGATGTCACCCTAACTGTCCTTTCCAGATTTTTCCTTTTCTAGCTTTTGACATGGGGCTTTTGCAAGCTGCATCTGTGCTGCCTGTGCTGTGCTGACCAGTGCAAAGGGCTTAATTGTGGGGTCTGGGTTTTTTTCAGCCTGTGGAGCAGCCCTTCCAAATGGCCATGCAATAAAGCGAGAGGACTCAAAAGGATCCCTGAACTCAGAGGGAGCAACCAGTTCCCCGGATCAGAGTGAAAATGTAACGTACCAGGGGCTGGGAAGAGCAGCACTCAGCCTGCAGGCTGTGTTAAATAAGGGGGAGGGAAAAGAAGTTCCCTGTGGTGACACTCTCCAAAGCCAGTTTATAGATATCTCTGGAAACAAACAGATTGATGTTTAACAAAATTCAGAGTCATGGGTCTGGTATGCTTTCCCTCTTCAAACATCCCTGAGCCAAAAATAGAATTGTTGACAAATTACTTGTTGAAGATGAAAGGCAAAATCTGTAGGGAAAATTTCTGTTCCTGTGGTGCATTTATCCATACTCAGATCTGCTCTCTGTGTGTGAGTGGATCTGAGCCTGGCTGGACCCCAGTGCCTGGTGCTGGGAATTGGTTTCCAAATGTTGCAAAGCGAAGCAGTGTGGTGTGAGATTGCCAGTGACCACTGACTTAAGATAAAGTGTTTGTGGGAAAACCAGCCCAGGTGAATTACCACAGGCCCAAACTTGCAGAGGGTGACTGTGGTCACGCCACAAAGACCTCTGATCCCACTATTCAGACAGAGTATACTGTTCTTCTTGGCAGATTGCACACATGGAAATCAGGTATTTGTGCAAACCAGTCCCTGGTTTTCCTCAAGGCACTTTCCAGATATCTTGGTTGGCGTGAGTCATTGGTGCATCTTCAAAAACTTTGGCCCTTGCAACAAGCAAGGCAAACTTTATCTGGACTCATGGCTGTGTCCTGACATGCTTAGAAGAGGTGGGGCCTTGCAAGCTCTCCTCCATAAATCCCAGGGCTGCAGGACTGAGTGCAGCCAGGCACTTGACTCTCCAGCAAAGCCCTGAGCATGTGCCCCAGCGCTGCTGATGGCGTTTGCGGGAAGTGCTGCTGCTTCCAGCTCAGCTCTTCCCCTGTGGCCAGGCATCCTCCTCTTGAATGCGCCTGGATGTTTTGCAGAGCTGTTGAAAGCAATCTTGCTGTTAGGGAATGCAATATCCACAAAGCCATGTAAAAGCAGTGCCACATGGAGGAGCACAGAGTGCTCTGCAGAGGCAGACACTTTGCTCATTGCCCCGTTCCCCTGGAGTGAGATGTGTGCTGAGTTGATAGTTTGGCACGGTCAAGAGCAAATCTTTGGCCATAGCACTGCTCTAAAATGATTGTTTATTTCTGCTTTATTATGACTCACATCCACAGCTTATCCCAGAGTAAACAGCAAATAGATCTGTGGGTCCCTCTCCAAACATGTGAGGCAAAGCTTTAGGAGAAACTTAGGGCATATCCATTTATCGAAGGATACAGCTCAGACAAGCACAGAGAACGCAGAATAAAATTGGTGTAACTTTAGAAATCATGCTTCCCACCACACAATGCCCAAGCCTTTCCCACATAAATTGACTCATCAGCAGGATTTCACTTGCTTTGCCTGAATCACTAAGTAGGAGGAAAACCGAAACACTTCCAAAAATCAAGGGGAGGAAAAAGTTCTTAAGATGAAATGTCCTCCTTTTTTAATAACTGACATTTTGTTTTGAAGTGTAGGTCTTTAACAGAAAGTCAGATTCTTGCTTTAGATGGTGACAGTCAGTGAAATGTTTTTTACGAGAACTGGCTTTAAAAACGTCCAGGAGCTTAGATGCTGCAGAGAGCAGAGGAAATGAAGGCTGCTGTGTGTTTTGCTGGATATGTCTCATTCACTGCCCAGACATTTTTTTTCTCTGAGCAGAGAAGTGTTCAGTGATGTGCCCAGGATTTTCAGGCTGCTCATCACCGGATGAGTTGTTCCCAAGGCATGGTGCTGTGGGGTGCACATGTGGGAGCAGGAGGGATGCCAGCACACCTTGTGTGTGCCAGGTTTGCTGTGCCCAGGAGCCCAGGCCCACGGGCCTCCATGTCACACTGGTGTCCCAGCAGATCCGCAGAAGCTCCATGAGGAGCAGCATGTCCCACTGCAGCCGGCTGGACCAGTTTGAGATCCGGACGCTTTTGATGTGCTACCTGTACATTGTGAAGATGATCTCTGAAGGTTGGTGCCTCCTGCTCACTGAGGGACAGCCAGAAAGAGAAGGGACCATCAGTTTTGGTCTGTAAGGTCCCTCTTTAAGTTGTTTTGAAATCTCAGTGCACTGTTCTTCATTTTTTTTTCAGATACTCTTTTAGCTTACTGGAACAAATTCTCCCCCCAGGAGCTGATCAATGTCCTTGTGCTTCTGGAGTGAGTATCACGAAGCTGCTATTCAAACACTGCACCTTTGTGTGGTCAGAATGGCTAAGGAGGAGACCACAGTGCACACACTGTCCTGTGCAGCACCAGGGGTGTCTGACCAGGTTGTAATGAAATGCTCTTCCTCCCTCTGAGGAGAAGCAAGTGTGTATTGAGGAAGCACGATGTAGTGGCAATGCCCTGTGCTCTGTCTGGGGTGTGTCCCACCACCTGTGGGCTTAGCTTCCCCTGTCACTGTCACAGCCCCCACTTTGCAGCAAACTTGGGGGAACAGATGAGTGAGAAGACAGGGATGTGCCATAGAATTTTGAAACCAAGGGTGTGAAGTCAAGTGATCTGTAAATACAGACCGAAACCCTTGTGCACAGAGAAGTGTGTCTGCAGGCAAGAACAGGGTAGGTTTTAAATGTTCTGGATTGTTCCTGATCTGCAGGATCTGTAACAGATATATATTTCATTTTTTTCCTAGAGTGTGCTTATTTCACTTCAGATACGTGGGGAAGAGAAATATTGCCAGGTACTGCATCCTTCCACCTGGTGCCGGGGTGTTGGGGTGGTGCCCGTGCTCCCTGCCCCAGCGGGGGCTGGAAGGGCTCGCGCACACCCACGGTGGGCAAACCCCAGCGGGGCCGGGGCTCTGCTCAGCACCGTGCCCTGAGCAGGGGCCCCTCGTCTGAGCACCCTGCCCCTTCCCTCCCCTCCAGCTCCTGCATGAGACCCCCAGGCTCAGGCGAGCGCAGGTTGGCAGTGTCCCCCCCAGCCAGCTGCAGGTGAGACAAGAGCCCCAGCTGCATCCCTGCTTCCCGAGCAGCATTCCTGCTCTTGTGTTAGCCCTAGGGCCTTCTGCAGCTGGCAAGATCGGCCTAGTCTGGTCACTCCCGCTGGGATGAACCAGACTGGTGTGTTGGAGAGAAGAGGTCTCCGTCCTGGTGCCTTGTGTAATCCCATAATGGTGTGGCTGCTGCTGCTGCCCAAACCCTGTCTGTGCTCCCCCTTGCAGGGTGCAGGATGCCTGGCTAGCCAAGCACACGGCAGCCGAGAGGAAATCCCAGACGATGCCGGCGCTCCGCAGCCGAGCCGGGGCGCGGCTCCAGCACCTGGGCAGCTTGGAGACTTCCTTCACCCTCAACCACAGTACGTACAGCAGAGCCAGAAGGGCCAGGGCATGCGTCAGCCTGAAGAAAACTGCATGTAGCCATTTTCCACTTGCTGCTGGTTGCTTCAGGTTACTCAAATTCTACAGAATCGCAGTGGTCACCAGTCCTCCCTGCAACGTTCCTAGATGGGGGAGGCTGGCATTTAAGCCAGCCCCTTAAAAATCACCCCTGGGACTTGGGGCTTGTGTGGGTTTCTGCTCTTGGCTGTCTTGGCTCAGCTGCTTGGCTGAGTGTATGTGCATGTGATGCTTTGGTTTGGGAAGAGAGCAGGGCAAGCAGGAGAATTGCACTGCACAGAGACCTGTGCTGGGATCTGCTCTAAGCCTTTCTGTGTGGGTGCATTTTATCCCATTGGAGCACTTTGCCATTTCCCCTCTCTGGAACAACTTGGACACCTCATGCTCTGTGGGGTTTTAGAGACAGTGATATTAAGGGGCAATACTGATACTGTTTTTCTGGTGTGGCATCAGGCCGAGGCAGTTTCTTTGAATGGAGTTGGCAAATTCAGTATCTTGCTATTTTTGCATCATCTCCCAAATGCAGTGAAGTGCAAGGGGAGAATCTTATCTATATCAGCACTTAGATTTTTTGGGAGCTGGAGTGTTGAATACTGTTTCCTCCTGAGTTTCTCTCTGTCCACAGATGCAGGCACCTCAGAAGCAGATATTGTGCACCAGGCATTACTGGAGGGCAATATTGCCACCGAAGTGTGCCTGACAGTCCTGGACACCATCTCTTTCTTCACTCAGAGTTTCAAGGTCAGCACTGAAATAAAAAATGTTGTAGAAAAGTGTGCTGTGTTTTTTATATGTGTGTGGATTTTGGTGGTGTGTTCTCCTAGAGTGGAAGAACGTAGAAGGCTTTACAAATGCAAATCATTTGCAGCTTGTTTATTTTCCAAAACACTGAGTGTTTCACAGGGTCTCAGAATAATTATACCCTCACACAATCTTGCCATTTCTTCAAAACTGCAAGGCCAGAGAAGATCACGTGGATGTTATACCATGACTGTAGATACTACAAAAATATAATAAGAGGAAATGTATATTGTGTAGAAAGGAGGGACTAGAGGAAAGGGAAATGAATTTCCTACATTTTTAGAACAGTCACTCTTTTGTACCCTAAATTACCTAGAAGTGAGGCCCAGACTTCTTTGAATCCCTGTACATGGATATTTCTGGGGCTGACGCACTCCAGCTGTGGTTACCCGAGCAGACAGGACCAGAACCACTGGTAGAAGTCTTCTCTTCCACATTGGGATTCATGCTTTTGGCAGGCATTGCCATCTACAAAAAGCAAGGCCTCCACGGTGAAGAGAACCCTAGGATGGCAGTGAAATACTGTTCCAGAAATGCTCTTCCTGAAGTGTAGTCAGAGGAATCCTGCGTGTAGCAACGTGTTTTGCATAGTGTCACAAGAACAGCTCTGGATTTCAGAGCAAGCATGATGAAGATTTCCTTTTTAGATGGAGATGAAGAGAAAGGTCATCACAGCCTCTGCTTCTGTTGCAGAGCCAAAAACCCATCCTGGTGCAGACATTAAATTACTCCTTAGAAGCTTGGTAACAGCAAAAGGATTTCAATGCAACAGTTAAAGCTTTCTTGACTTTCTCAGCTGCTTCTGTATTGCTGAACCACATAACAATGTGATTTTCAAACCACAGGATAGACTGGATTCCCTTCCCCTTTAGTGGGCTTCTGCTTCGCTTTTATGGTCACACCACACACGAGTGGGTCCTGTGCTGCAGCTGTAGGGCTGATCCTGTTCTGCTGCCACAGGAAACGAGCTCATTGTAAAAGTCTGCATCTTAAACTTACCACAAGGTCTGTACAAGGTGTCAAAATCTCAGCCAGCCCAAAGATTGCAAGGACTGGCAGGGGGATGGGGGCCGTTGATTAAATTTTTTTTCTGGATATCCACATCCTTGTGTCATGCCCAAACTTCCTGCACAGCCCTGTGAGGATGGCAGCAGGCACAGCCCACCTGCTCTGACACTAAACTGTATCAATAAACCCCAAGTAATTCCATTTTACCGTATCTCCACAAGGAGAAAACTGGCAGAACTCTGCAGGAAACAAGGGAAGTGAAATTACTAATTACAGCTGTGAATCTGTCCAGTGAAAAAATGGGTATTTTTTTCTTTCTTCTCTCTCTCTCTTTTGTGCTGCAAACAAAACAATTTTCAAGACAAATGAAAAGAAATGGAAAAAAATCCAGTATGATAGTTCCATTGGTAACAGCATGTTTTATTTAAAATAACTAGGCAACCAGTGGAAGTTCTACAGAATATTGACTTAGGTTTTGGAATTAGTGATGCAAAAGTGATATAATATTTTCATTTTCTTCTTTGCTACAAAAGTAGTCTCTGCTAACTACTGTAAGTTTTTAGTGATTGTCACATTTTATTGGTTATATTTTTACTGACGCCCCTGTTGCTTATCTGGCTTAAGAATTAATGTGATTAATATGCAAAATTATCTCAGTCATTTCCAGCTTCAGGCATAATATTTCTGCCAAGTAAATTCTCCTGTTGTTTTCCAGACCCAGCTTTTAAGCAACGATGGCCACAATCCACTTATGAAGAAGGTTTTTGATATTCATCTGGCTTTTCTCAAAAATGGGCAGTCAGAAGCAGCCCTTAAGCACGTGTTTGCCTCTCTGAGAGCTTTTATTAGCAAGGTATGTAATACATGACAAGGGTGTGGGAGATGTTGTAAGTATGGCAGAGAGGCCAGTATGGTTAAACTCCTGTTAAACTGATATTTTAATAAGCTGTTTTAGAAAACAGCTTCACTGATTTAAAAAAAGAGCCAAGGTTAAGTTCTCTGGTTGTTTATTTTTTTTTTTTTTGGGTATCAGGAAGCAAAAGGAGAAATCATGAGGAATTCCCTTACTTGCCTTGGTCACAAAGATTAGTGTCTGTTTGACCAAAAGCTGGTGCTGCAATCTTTGCCCCAAACTGCCAGTGTTGCTGACAGTGCTATTGCTTGAATAATGCATGCACTGACAAGCAATTCCTCACCCACTGCCTGGGAGAGATGATAGTTCTTGCTGAACCTTGTTCCATGCTCTCTGAGCCCTGGCAGGTAGTGAGGCTGTTTAATACCCAGAGCTCAAGCAGTGACAAAGCCACAGCTGACCACAAAAGAGCAGTGAGTGATGCTATTGCTGACATTGCCCTTTGTGCTTGTCAGAATCTGCCACTGCTCGTAAGGGCGTTTTCAAGACCTGATGTACATGGGAACACCATTCCTCCCAAGCTGCACACTTATCATAAATACAAAGTGAATTAAAACATCTCAAATCCCTTGAGCACAACACTGCATCAACAAGGAAAATCTGTGTGACAGATGGCAGCCAGGCAGAGCACAGCAGCTGAGTGGTAAGCAGCAAAGAGTAACTTCCAAAGGAGCTTTTGCACTAGCTGCTGAGCAAAGTCTGAATAAAAAAAGAGACTGCTAAACTGCCTTCCAAAGGTGGAAAAAATCTGTGCTTTGTACATTTTGCTATAATCCCACAGCAAAGCTAAGAGTTATTATAAGTCTAGGGCTGGATTTTGGCTTGTGCTAAGCAAACACATGAGAAGCAGAAATGCAGAGATCTTACTGGCTCCCTGTCTGCTCCAGTCAGCATGGTCTCCTACAAGGTGTTTTTCCATAGGGCTTCTTAAAGCCTGCTAGATTGGCAACTGGCAAGAATGAATTTTCTGCAGGGTTCAGTGCATGTTTATTTCTCTACCTTTCTTTTGAGTTTTCTGCTTGCCTGTGATCTGCTTAGCCTCAAGATCCACCCTGCTGCAGATCTGCACATGCCCCACTCTCCCCCTCGCTAGCCAAAGGTTTGTTTAGCCAGAAATATTTGGTTTGTGCCTATAGCAAATAGCAGACATTCCTTGCCTTCCTGGCATATTTTCTGTGGTTTTTTAATCATACCTGAAGCCAAACCTGCACACCTGCTCAATTTGATCTCACTGTCAGCCTTCAAAGCCTGGAGCCCTTCAGCAGTTCCACACATGCTTTCCAAAACACCAGTGACAGCAAGGAGGCTGCATGCTTGGCTGCTGCAAGGATGGGCAGTGGGATTGTTTTCTTGGATTTATGCCAGTCTAAATTCACGCTGAATTTCACATCATGGGTCTTTAAAGATACAAATTATTCATTTCAGCTTTCTCACATTTCCCCTATGACAGGACACATATGGCTTCTGTAAAAGCAAGATATGAGCCCAGCAGATGGTATCTATAAGGAGGAAGTGTTTTCTTTGCCAACTCCATAACCACGAGTCCCAAACTTCCTTTTAAGTCCTCTCAAGGGTTCTTCTAAGGCCTAAAGTGGCTGTGGTGGCCAAGGCAGGTGGTCACTGCATTTCATGACAAGTCAAGGATGACACGTTTCCCTGCAAGTTTGTTTTCAAATACTAGCCCTGCTCTACTTTGTAACTTCAAGAAAAGTAAAAGGGAGTTCTACCTTTGTCACAGCTAGAATGGAAAATTTTTCATTTTTATGGCCTTCTGTAGCTATAATTACAATGAAAAGAATCCCCCTCTTATTTGTGGTCACAACAAATGGTTACTGGAGGGCAGAAACTCCTGACATGTATTCTGCATCCCAAAATTTGTCTTCTGCATGAAGTGCAGTTTTTTGATAGGCAAAAGACTTACAAAAAAATGTTGCAAGAAAGCAAAGAACAAAAAAACTTCTGAAATTGTTTGCATTTGTGGCTTTGGTTGCATGCTTGTGTTCTGAGAATTTGGGAAGAAAGCTGCCTCAGTTTTACTGGCTGGTAAGCACCAACAAAAGCTGGATTGTTCTTGTTTTACACTCTAGGTTTTCTTAAGAACCGAATCTGTGTTTTCAGAGCATCACTTACAGATAAATACATATAGAAAAACCTATGTATATGCCTAGGAATGGTCTTTAAATTAAAGGTTATAAAGGAAAACATGCACAGAGTAGGGGTCTGCATGAATGACCAACTCAGACATGCATTCTGCCTGAACCCATGGCTCTCCTGCCTTCACGTCCCTTTGAAGCCTCTCTGGGAGCTGGCTGCTGGGTTTATTCCAGCTCTGGTCTGTTGTATTTGGGCTGATCAGAAATGGGCTCCTCCAGTGTGCACAGTCATCACCACAGGGGCTGTTTCCTGCTCTCCCTGGAGTGTGTTGTTGCCCAGCTGGAGAAACACTGGCAGCCCCTGGCTGGATCTCCAGCAGGCATAGAGCCATGGATCTGCTTCCCCAAACCTGGCACCAGGAGCCATTGCATCTGTTTGGGCTTGGTCTCCAGAAGAGGACACGTGTTCCCTGTGAAAAGGACACAGGCCAAGGCCAGTGCTGACCATGATCCTGCCTTGCTCTTGGGGAAGGACAGCACTGCCGTGGGCAGCAGTTCCTTGGGCGCTCCTTTCCCAAGTGCACACACAATCTTCGTGGCCCTGTGTTATTGTGATGTTTGCCTCTTTCTTTCTCCCATTCTCTTATTTGAAGACACTTTTTGGCCAAAGGCAGTGAACACAAAGTATTTTGTGTCTTAATTCTGGTTTCTTGGTGCAATCCCAACATCTTGCTAGCCACAGGTCCTAGATCACTGTTTTAGGACCCTGTCACCAGCGTGCCATGGTGGTGGCCACGGCAGTACCTACAAGTTTTCCTGGAACATATATACTTAATGCAAGGAGTAGAGAGCTACAATAACAGCTTCAGCCTCTGACTGACACTATTCACTGTCATCTCCCATGGGCAGAAGGTAATGGGGCAGATAAAAGTGGCTAGTGGACCATGCCCCATGAGGACCTTGAGGTCTCGAACAAACTGCACGCATCTGTCCTCTGAACAGGTAAAACCAAGGTTGCCTCTGTTGCCTCTTCGTGCTAGGAGGTTCTTTGGGCCTGGTTGCCAGCTGCAGCAGAAGGAGCAGAGTGCTGCTGTGCAATATCCAAACAGACTCCAGCCCCTGGGGAGGTGTTGGTCTCTCCTGTCCTGCAGCAGGTCTCTGCGGTGGCTGCGGAAGCGGCTGCGTGCCAGCACAAAGCCCTTCCTTGTTCTGCTTCCCTGTGCTCAGCCTGCTGTGGCTGGGCTGGAAGGAAGCTGAGTGTGGTGTCACCTTCCCACCAGCCACCTCTTGTGACCACAGCCAGGTGGACACACCCTGGCATCCCCAGGAGACTGCTGCCCACTGGGGCAGGGCTCTGCTGCAGGTGTCCCTCTCCAGGCAGGGCTGAGCTTGCTCTGACAGCTGTGCTCAAGGGTTTGGTGAGGGGACACACAGGCCACCAGGGTGCTGGTGTTCCCCTTCTCCCTACTGCAGGTCCCCGAGCCCTGCTGTGACTGAGGGAGCTTGCACTGTGGCCTGCCTTGGTCCTGCTGCTCCCTGGGTGGCCCTGTCTGGGGAGGCAGGGCAAGGTCACTGAATTTTAGGTTCTGAGGGACAAGCCAGTCTCTTGTTTGCATTGCTGAGGACATGCAGGCTTGATTTTAGATGTTTTTGGGGGGTCATATAGAAGTAGGTGTGTGAGAACTGCAGGTCACGTTTCCCAGTGAGGTTGGATTCCTGGTTGGGCTCCGATGGATTTTCTGATGTTCCAGATATCACCTTGTAGTGGGAATGTCTGTGGGACCTCTCCTCTCTGCCCCACTGCTGGTAACCACCTGCATATGGCTTTTGTAAAAGCATAATTCTGTCAGTCCAATTTGGTGAGAATTTGCCAATAAACCCAGCTGTGTTATCAGGGAAGGGGTTAGATGGACATATGCAATCACATCCCCAAGAAGCATGACAGCGAAGTTCACATTGCCTTAGGAAATGTGGTTAAAAATAGGCCCCAAATTCATTCCCACTAATACTTTCAGGCTCAGAATTCTGGCAGAAATTTTGCTCCAGGCTGGAGCTCAGTTTGTTGCCCTGTGCCCCTGCCCATCTGAACCCTATGCTATTTAGTGGTATATTTTCTAATGTTTGCATGTCTCTTGTGAAGTTTCCCTCAGCGTTTTTCAAGGGAAGGGTGAACATGTGTGCTTCCCTCTGCTATGAGATCCTCAAGTGTTGTACTTCCAAAGTGTCCTCCACAAGGAATGAAGCCTCTGCTCTTCTGTACCTCCTGATGAGAAATAATTTTGAGTTCACCAAAAGGAGAACATTTCTGAGAACGCATCTTCAGGTCAGTGGCTGGAGAAAATCTAGAGAGCAGGACACCTCAGATTTAATGAAGAGATAAAGCAATAGAGCTCATACCTGCAGAGGATCCTACCATTGCCGTATGGATGAAAATCCTCCTGCTTCCCAGGCTTTGCCTAATTCCTATTCCCAGTGACTGGTCCAGGCACCTTTAGGTAAAATAATTGCCATCAAGTACTCCAAGCTGTTGAATTTTAGAGTATCAGACACCAGACAAATCGCTGTGCCAGAGGCTGGCTGGGATGGGGTGGAAAGGACAGCTGCCCTTGAGGCAGGAGAAGGGATTTCCTTGGAGCTGCTGGTTTGGCATTGGGAGTTTTTGAAGCAAATGTAGATACCTGGGGGGACAGATGAATACCCTCTGGGTTGTAATGAATCCCAGAAGAAGGTAGCTAATGTCCAAACAGGGATTCACATTATATTGGATTGTTGGATTGTTAGTTCTGTTCAGCAAAGCAGTTTGGTCCTCTGGGGGAGTGTTTGTCCTGGGGAGATGTGAGAGCTAAGCCACAATGCCAACCACTGCTGACGTGATGTTTTCCTGTGAACATTTCATTAACTTGACCTTAATAAAACCCTTTTATTAGGACTTGTTTAAATAAAGCCTCTGCCTTGTCCCAACAGATAATAATTGCAGTGAGCCAGTTAATTGCAGATGTGGCCCTCAGTGGTGGGACCAGATTTCAGGACTCCTTGCTCATCATTAACAACTTTGCAAACAGCGACAGGCCCATGAAGGTGAGTTGGAGATGTCACATCCCATCATGTACTGTCAGCCATTTATGCAAGGCTGGGTACAGACTCCAAGGAACTGTGTTTAAGGGTTGGGCTAATGATTGGAACTGTGATTTATAGGCTCATAGTAGTAGCGTTTGCTCAGTAAACAAGGGTTATGCCAACAGCAGTGGGACCAGCTGCTCAGGCAGGTCATGCTCCAAACGTGATGCCTCACTCCAAGGGGAGGGAGCCCAGCAGCTCAGCTTGTGCTTCGCAGTGTTCTGCTTGCAAGGTTGTTCAAAGAGCTTTTCAGGAACTCCCAGCTTTGAGAGAAATGACAAGGGAGGGTGTGGTATTTCTGTTGCCTGAAAGTAATAATTAGCAGGATTTCGTTTTAGCTAACTGAGTGTCAGTAATGTTAAGAAAGCACTCTTATGTGGAAATTAATGTTTGTATTTATTTGGAAAATAATATCTTTTGCTAGAATTAGTGGTTTATACCCAACCCATTGAGCAATTTCAGCTTGCTCCATTTCACACAGGGCAGCTGCCAAGGCAGGATAGGGGAAATGGGAAGTGTTTTTACAGTTCTGGGGTTATCCTATGACCTAAAGGTGTAATGGGAACTTCCATTAGGTGTTTAATTGTGATTTAACAAATTTATAGGCAGGATATACCTGGCAAAAACCTCAGTTCTTTTCTGCACACAGATGTTGGTAAGGGTTTCACCGAGCCAGCCATACTTGTAATTTACATTGCGAGATGTTCATTATATTGAGTTTATGTATTTGTGTAAGTGCGAGAGTACAAGAGAGATTTGAACACACTGGAGAGAATGCCATGCATAGCCACAGCAGCAGCTGGGGAGCAGGAGTCTGAGAAGAGGGAATGTAAACCAGGCTCACCATGAAGGGGAGAGAGCTGAGGGGGAACCTGCTTTCCACAGGGGACAGTTTACAGAGACATAGACTCTTTCCACAGGTGTGGAGTGCAGGACAAGAGGCAGTGTATGCAAGTTGCAGCAAGGGCAATTCCAATTTTGCTTAAGAAAAAATTATTTCCCAAGAACACTGTGCAGCCCTGGAACAGGGCCTAGAAAGGAAGTGGATTTTCTGTTTTAGGAGATTATAAAACTTGGCTGGACAAGCTTTGCTCTAACTCAGTGTTGGCCTTGTTCTGAGCAGGGAATCAGATCAGAGCACGTGCTTCTCTACTACATTCCTGTGGTGGGAAGCTCTACAAATTCCTTCAGTGCTTTAGGAATTGAAGAGAGACCACATCAGAGCCTAACAAGCCAGATGTTGAATGACAGGAAAAAATACTGGAGCCATGGCTTGTGGGCTCATCCAGAGACATTTGCATGCATGGAGCACTTCTGTGTTGCTCTCACACCAGCTCCTCAGGATGCCAAAGTGGCAGCCTCATCGTAGCATGGGAACAGCCAGCCTGGCATCCTGGCCATGATGTGGAGGGATTGGCCCTGTGCACATCATGACTGAAATGCCTCTAAATGCACATGAAACACTGTACACTGTGTACTGTGTGAGTTCAGTAAGGAAGAGTTAATTAGCCTTATATGCTGTGTTTTCAGATAAGTGGAGTGTTGGCTGAAAGGGTCATTCCTTGGCAAAGCCTGTATTTTCTGCATTAGCTTCTAATTCAATTTGGTTTGTGTCAGGCAACAGCTTTTCCTTCTGAAGTCAAAGATTTGACAAAGAGAATCCGCACAGTGCTCATGGCTACTGCTCAGATGAAAGAACATGAAAAGGACCCAGAAATGTTGGTAGATCTCCAGTACAGTTTGGCCAAGTCTTACGCAAGTACCCCAGAGCTCCGGAAAACGTGGCTGGACAGCATGGCCAAGATACACGTGAAGAACGGAGACTTCTCAGAGGTAATCTGTGCCATTAAAAACGTGATGCACAACAGGACAGATTTACAGATGACATTCTAATAATTTCCCTTCGTGCTTTGCAGGCAGCCATGTGTTATGTTCATGTAGCAGCCCTCGTTGCAGAGTTCCTGCACAGGAAGAGTAAGTGTCCGCTGTTTGGGAGGCACAAGGAAGATGGTGGTGGGGTCTAGGTGTGTCAGAATAAAGACAAGGCTCTCTCAATTTGGTAAATTACTCTTTTATAAACAAGATGAAAAGGAAAATAAATATTGCAGTGTATAAAGCAAGATGATGATGAGTATTTTTAAAGAAATTACTCCAGTTGTTCATACCTGTTTACTTAGCCATGCTAGCATGGTGCTGAGTGAGATAAGAACCAGCACATCATGTCTTGGTTTAAATGCTCACTTGTATTTTATATTAGGAAATATGCTCATGGGGGAAGGCCATGTTGAAAACTGACTCAATATGATCATCAGGATTATTATCATAGGCATTACAGAAAACTGTAGAATAAAGCAGTCAAAATTCGGTCAAGAAATGAGACTGTAGTGTAACCGTACACATGTGCAAAGAACAGTCAGAAAAAAAGTAGTGTTTTGTGGCTTAGTGCAAAACAGGAAGTAAGGACAGAGCTGTGTGTTCTCAAGTTACACTACATTGCAGGTTTTCTTTTAAATACCTGTTCCACAGTTGATATATTGACCCCACTTCTCATTTCCATGTAAGGGAGTAACTATTGAAGAGGACCCTTAACATTTCAGAAAGTTAAGGCTGCATAAAAGCTGCTTACATACACTGCCTTGCCTGGAAAGTTCTTCAGTGCCCTGCTCGGGAGGCTTGGAGTCCACCCAAATTCTGTACTTTGTCTTGACAAAGTGGGAATAATCAGGACTGGTTCATGTGATATATATACACATTTCACATGGCTGCAGAGAAGGGGGGATATTGAAAGTTCACAATGTTTTATTTGTACACAAAGGCTGCTTACCACAACTAGTGGTAAAGGAGAACTCCTAAAACGGAAGAGGAACAGGTCCAAAGGAATATTAAATGAAGTTTGAACATTGAGTATTTCTGTCACTGGCACTCTTTGCATATACAGAGTCTGGAGTGGTTCAGTGAAGGCTGAACTACTCAAAGTTTTGGGGTACATAACTGTGCTTGCTTGCTAGGAGTGTACAATGCTGCCTGCTTGCCACCCAATAGCTGGATAGGGATAGAGTTACTTTTCTTCCTTGGTAGCTGGTGCTCTTGTTTTGGATACAGTGTGAGAGTAATGTTGACAATACACTGCTGGTTTAGTTCTTGCTCAGTAGTGCTTACCCTAAGTCAAGAGCTTCTTCAGTGTCTCATGCTGTGCGAGTGAGGAGCTGCACAAAAACCTGGGAAGGAGAATAGCTGGGGCAGCTGACCTGAACTGGACAAAGGGATATTTCACATCTCAGAATATCATGCCCAATGTATTAACTGGGGGAATTACCTGGAAAGGGGCTGGTCTGGGAATGGATTTGGCATTGGTCAGTAGGTGATGAGTAACTGTATTGTCCATCACTTGATTTTCTTGATGATTGTATCTCTCTCTCTCTATTATTATTACCGTAGTTTACTTTGTTTCAATTGTTATACTGTTCTTATCTCAACCCATGGTTTTACTTCTTTTCCATGATTCTCCTCCTCATCCCACCAGGGCTAAGTGGGGCAGTGAGAGAGTTGTTGAGTGGTCCTGACTTGCCAGCTCAGGTTAAAGTACAGCAGCATGACACCTTTGAGAGAATTCCACTAACCCATTTGCTTTTGCCTGCTGCAGAACTGTTTCCTAGTGGATGCACTGCCTTCAGGAAAATCACTCCCAACATTGATGAAGAAGGTGCAATGAAAGAAGATGGTGGGATGATGGATGTGCATTACAGTGAGGTGAGGTCATGTATGGTAAATACAGGATATTTGATATCAGATTAGGATTCAGACTTTGTTCATGTGAGCTCTAACAAATTGCAGTTGAGCGCTCGTGTCTGTAAATAAGACTGTTCCACTGCAATTTCCCAAGAGAAATCTGCTCTGAAGAATTTTCTCTATATGATTCAGAGAGGTAAAACTGATGTAAGTTCTTGTTTCCTATGAAAGGCTTTTCTAGCACTGAGACTGAAAAAGCTGCACCACAGCCTTTGCCTGCTGTGTTATGCAAACGCTAATGCTGCCAGCACGGGGCAGCACAGCCGGGTGTGGCATTTCCGAGGAGGGACAGAATGAAGCCAACCTCTGCAAGGGAGAGGTCATCTTAGGGTCCCCTGGAGTTAGGGCTGTGCTGCAGGACACCATGTTGGCAGAACAATCCAGAAACCTTAGCAGGGGATTGGGGAAGTGGTAGATCCAACCATGAGCCATAAAGTCTCAAGTACTTGTGCAGCATCCCTGTGCAGCTGCCCTGGGTCGGCCACGTGGCTGAGCGAGGTGGCCCTGCTGCCCAGCTGCCCATTCGTCAAGACTTGAGGATCCTTGGCATCACAGCCCACTGCTTGTTCCTTGAACAAGGTGTTTCTTAGACACCTCTGACCTCCAGTGCTGCCATGTCCATACTCTCCCAGAGTTTTTGCATTTTCCTGGGGAAGTAACTAAATAACCAGGACATACTTGATTTATGAAGAATTAATGAACTTTTAAAAAACAACTTGTCCTTTTTATTCTTCTTCCCCTTCCTCCTCCCCAAAATTTAGAATGCCTTTAGAAAGGCCAGGAAAACACAGGGTTTAAACTTATATAACTGTAATTACTTATTCTGAGATCTGATAAAAATATCTGAAGTTAAAATGTTTTATCTTCTAAGCTGGAGTGTTATTAACACCACCCATTTGGTTGCTCTCATAGGAGGTCCTGGTGGAGCTGCTGGAGCAGTGTATAGATGGCCTGTGGAAAGCAGAGCGTTATGAAACAATTTCTGAAGTTTCCAAACTGATCATTCCTATCTATGAAAAGCGGCGTGAATTTGAGGTAGGTATTTTGAACTCATTTGCATAGAGCAGGTAATTTTCTAGACTGCCAAGAAAAAAAACCCCAGGGGACTTTTTCATTTTTGAAGTTATGAGTTACTGAATTGGTGTCAGTAAAGCACACACTGTGCTTCATTGATTGTTATTAAAGAAATTAGTGAAAGCAATGACCTGAAAGGTAATTATCAAAGCTAACTACATGAATGACTCATGCTGAGTGAATAATTGCCACCTTCCTGTAAAATAAAACTGTTGTCATTCCATATGCTCATCGAAGCTAGATTCTTTTTGAGACGTGAGGTTTTTGAGGGTTAAAAACAGAATGAGAACAGTTCAAAGAAAGGACTAGATCTGTGGGTAATTCAGTGGCAAGTGGAGAGGAAGGAAGGAAAGAAGCTGTTCCCAGCCTTGCTCCTTCCCACCACGTGCTGTGACCTGTGCTTCAGCTTAATACTGGTCCCCTTTCCCTCCCTCTGCCATGACAAAACATCCAGCCATATAACTGAAGCTGGGGGAAGCCTTACCTTGATCTACTTTTTCATTGTAAAGCTGTTTTTAATGAAAAAAATACTTTCTGGGTAAAATGTTGCCAGCTGCTCTGTGTGTGAAGGCTCAGTCAGGAAACATGCTGAGACAGTGCACTCAGCCTTCTCTCCAGGGGCAGTGGTGTTACTGCAGTCTGTGGTACCCTGCAGACCTGACACAAAGCACGTACTTAAAACTAGGTTTTTCAAACAAGACTGCATGTGTTCAACCTCCTTAGAAATTAAGGTTTAAATTCTCCAGAGGATTATGTTCAGGTATCTCAGCAGCTTCTGGTGTTAGCTAGAATGTCCTGTTGGAAAATCCTGCTTTGATCATAATGTCAAAATCTGATTTCCAGAAACTCACCCAGCTGTACAGAACACTCCACGGAGCATATGCTAAGATATTGGAAGTAATGCACACAAAGAAGAGGCTTCTTGGAACCTTTTTCAGAGTGGCCTTTTATGGACAAGTAAGTATACACACTGGCTTGCAAGCCACCCCTTACCAGGCATCCTGGCCCCAAAAGCTGCAGCTCTGTCTGACCTGGAGCTGTAAAGCTCCTCTGGTGCAGCCACCACTGTGTCTACGTGAGTGTTTTGGTATTGCACACTGTGGGTGAGAGTTTATATCTGTCTCCAGGAGCACTTGATTTATTATAAAGTTTATGATTCTACTGGTAGGCTTTTCATTAAAAACTCAGCAGTTAGGAAATGGCTTAGTGAGTTCAGAAAACACTGAGGGGTTTTTTTGTAATTTTAGTTATTCTAGGTTACACAGACACAGTTTAGTGTGTATAGTATATAACTAGTAACAGTATATAACTATAACCATAGTATATAAACAGCAGTAGTAACAGATATTTCTTTTTCTACAGAAAATTGCTGCTCCCTTCTAGGTATTAGTAGAGTAAAAGGTTATAAGAGAAGCTGGAGGCATAATATCTATCAGTGCTGATCACACACATGTGGAGATAGGTAGTATTTTTGTTAGCTGAGGCAGCTGGAAAACTGAGTAAGATCTGGGGCTCAGAGTCCCAGGAAGCAGCATGATCTTATCATATCTCATGATGACTTCTGAGCTTAAAAGCAGTTGTGGTTTTATTTTTTTTTCTCTACCTATAGCAGTTAATCTAATAATGTGGGATCCCCTCATCACCTTTCTGTCTCTAACAACCTGCTTCTGCTTGTGGACTCATAACCATGGTGGAAGTGCAGAACCCCTCTTTAGAAAACACCATGTAAATTATATTAGCCTTGCCTTTCTTCATTCCTTCTTTTAGAGGAGATGGTGGATACCCCTGAAACCATCATGGGTTTGTACCTTTGAATGCCACTGCCACTGCACACACAACATATCAGAGCACTGACTTTTGCTGCAGCAAACATGCATTTTGTATTTACCCTCATCTCCTCTGTAACTTTGGATATGTAAAAATAAGTAATATGTGAGTAAGGTTAGCAGCAGATAAAAGGAAACAACTGCTAGCTTAGTTTTCCAGAAGCTGGAAATAACTGGATCAGCCTGTAAAATCAAGCTGTGTAGCATCCTGACAACCAGTACTTGATCCAGTTTTGCACTTTAAAGCTTTCTGGGTTCATATTCCAGCTACACACAGATAGCTTAATGCTGTGTCACAAGTTCTAACTAGAACAGCTCACCAAAGCATGAAGTTCCCATGCTGTTTCCATTATGGGTAAGACTGGTGATGCAAGCACAGCCTTTGATGCAGTTTGGTCTCTATTTACAGTAAATACACGAAATCCCACTTCCCTGAATACAAGAGGAATTAAAGCACAGGAAACCCATTTCTTTTTTTATTGCCTACAGTCTCTTGCAGCCTACACAAATTCCTTCATTTCAGGCCGTTCCTGTGGCTCTGCTGTCAGGGCTTCCTCAACTTACATATCTTTCTTCTCCTTCTCTGTACCTTGTTTTTTGTGGGGTTTTTTTTCTGCTGCCTGTCTCTTCCCAACCTTCCAAAAGGTCAAATGCTGGCCAAACTATCTTCCATATAGTTTAGATTTTTCACTGGTTGTACCCGAGTAATGACGTGTTGTGTTTGTGTTGGTTGAAGAATTTTATTTCTTTTAGATCATTTTTGAAGGAACCTATTAAACAGGCAAAGTTCAGTGAGACTTTGTGAGCCATAGCCTTCCAAACCTTTTGGCTTTCTGAAATGTTGGTAGAAGCTTGCTTTCTACTTTCTTAGCAAATCAAAGATAAACGTTTTCCAAATGAAGAAACACACCTATTCCTCACTGCTTCTTTTTTTTTTTTTTTTTTTTTTTTTTGTGGTTAATGTCAGACATTCTTTGAGGAAGAAGATGGGAAGGAATACGTCTATAAGGAACCCAAACTGACAGGCCTCTCAGAGATCTCCTTCAGACTTCTTAAACTTTATGGAGAAAAATTTGGGTCAGAGACTGTAAAGATTATCCAGGATTCTAATAAGGTAGAGTTAAACTGCATGCTCTGTGGAGCTGAAGGAAGGTGGCAGAGCATCCCTTCCTTCTGTCAGTGGGAGGGGAAGAATGAGCCCCTTCCTCCACCCTCTTAGAAACACCTTGCTTGCAATTGCCCCTGGCATCCTCATGCTCCTGTGTGTGGACATGTTGCACAGCTTGACAAGTGTTGATGCTGCTCTGGCTCCCAGGTGTGAATTATGAATGGGAAATTGCAATCCCCATTGTGCTGGGCCTTGTTGAAGGCATTAGGAACCAGCACAGAGCATCAGGTGACTGGAAGCAGAGTTACTTCTTGTTTTGTCATTGCAAGTCTAAAAGAAAATCTCTTGGGGCCTTGCAGCCTTAGGTCCTTTCTTTTCATATGGAACACTTATTTATGCTCCCTGCAAGAGTTGTGCACACCCTTAGGCTGCAGTGGGGTTTATCTGGGTTACCAAAGACAATGCTGGTGATCCCAGAGCTGGTTTAGTGCAAGCCTGCACGTTTGCCTGCCCCAGCACTGTCTGAGCACTGGATCACAGTCTGGAAACACTGTGCTCATATCAGAAGGAATAAGTAGCTCAGGCTTGTGCTGCATTGATGGATCAGGGGATGTGACTGCCTGCTGCAGGAACAGCTTGTTTGGCACCAGGTGATGTATTTCTTGTGCCACACCTCCTTGTCTTTCTGATGCTGGATGGTCTAGACATCCCAGCTGAGGGCAAAATGAGCACTTGGTACATCCCTGGCCTTCATGCAATGATGCCAGGTCAGCAAGGAATTAATTTAAATCAGATCCCAGTGGATAGATTAGCCAATCATAACTTACTAACCTTTGCTCCTTCTGTGAGTAACCCTCTTATTTCATAGGTCAACATTAAAGACCTTGATCCCAAGTATGCCCACATTCAAGTGACTTATGTGAAGCCATACTTTGAAGACAAGGAAATGTCTGAAAGGAAAACTGAATTTGAAAGAAATCATAATATCAATAGATTTGTATTTGAAACTCCTTACACTTTATCTGGAAAAAAGCATGGCAGTGTGGAAGAACAATGTAAAAAAAGGACCATTCTAACTAGTAAGTACTAATGTCTGAGCATGGGACAGTATCAGTAACTATTAGGAGATTACTCTAGCTCATGAAAATATTCCAGAAGTGTGACAAATTCTCTCAGCTGAATCAGAATTGTGAGACAATATTCTTGTTGGGAGGGGGAATTTACCTTGTGTTTTTAGGTGCACATTTTTACAGATTAAAGAATAGTGCTGGTGAATTATAGCCTTGGTTGGGATTTCACATCCCCAAGGGCAAGAATCTGTATATGCTCTGTGAAGAGTACTCCTTTGTGCTGCATGACTTTTCAATCTATTCATTCCTCTTGCTGTTCCTGCTAGCTTTGAACTCCTTTCCGTACGTAAAGAAGAGAATTCCGGTCAATTACGAGCATCAGGTTAATTTAAAACCAATTGATGTCGCTACTGATGAAATAAAGGACAAGACAGCAGAGCTGCAGAAGCTCTGCAGCTCTGCTGGTGATGTTGACATGATCCAGCTGCAGCTCAAACTGCAGGGCTGTGTTTCTGTGCAGGTCAGTCTGTTTGATGTCTGTTCAGAATTGCATTTACATGCACAGCTCAGGGTGAGGCATCGTCACAACACATTTGCTTTCCAGAAATCATTAACTACCCAGGCTTCAGGGCTGCAGCCAGCAGCCTCCAGCACAGCCTCCCTGACACACTCAGTGCTACACAAGGGGGTGGCTCGTGGGAATAAACATTTTCTCTGTGATGTTTACAGTGTCAAGTCCAAGTGTAATTGCACATTAACCAGCCATAAGTAACTGCTGAAATATACTTAAATCTTGAAGACTGTACTGTAAGAATCAGGCACAAACAGCCTTTTTGTAAGCCTGGCTTCTCAAGCTGGATAAGTGACCTTAGGACTCATACCATGCTGTATTTCCACATGGAAATAAGAGGAAAATATGAGGAAATAAACTCAGTCTCTCTTTTTATCTCCATTTATCTTTTAGTCTTAAAAACATAGATGGAAAAACAAACACTCAGCTTTTGAAACTTCAGGTGCCTCTGGTGGCATTAGTAATACAGAGTTGATGGCATTGAAATAGTATGCTGATGTTGGTTGGGGCTTTTAAAAACAATTGTTATTCCTTTCACAAGTGTCTTTAGCACTTCAGCAGGAGTTCTAGCATAAATGATTTCTTCTTTCATTCTAGGTTAATGCTGGTCCTTTGGCCTATGCCAGAGCTTTCCTAAGTGACAGCCAGTCCAACAAATATCCTGCTAAGAAGGTGAATGAGTTAAAAGAAATGTTCAGGTAGGATTTCTAATGTAATAAAAACTAGCAGCTGGTTGGAAGATGCTACCTGCTTTGATTATATATTTCTCTGTCTCCAAACTCAGCAGATGCTGGATACTTAGATATGTCTTATAAAGATCCAAATCTCATGGGGTTGTGGGTGCTCACACATACAAAAAAAGCCAATTAAATTATGTATATCAAGAGTTTCCAAGTCTGGGGTTGTGCTTTCCATGGGGAGATTTGCTTGAACACTTGCTTTAACAGTTTGTGTGGGTATTTGAGATTACCACATGAAATGTGTTTGAAAACCAGAGATCTGACAGTCCTGTGCTCAGGAGTCTTTGATATCATGCATTGTTTGCCAGTTTTTCCAAGGGGATTTTTCACTAGCTATTGATAAATTTGAAATATTTTAAAGCAAATCCTTTCCCAGTTTATAGAAGAACATTGCTCTTATTTCTGTTGCTGATTTTTGAAACTGTGTGATTTGCACAGATGTATTTCTAATTTCTGCCCATTAGGGTAAGTTTTACCTCCCATTTGAAAGTGTTCCCCAAGATATGATTAGGCAATTCTTGTTTCACCCCAGGGTGAGTCTTTGCCACACTCTTTTCTGGACCTCTCAGGTGCAACCAGTTGTCCACTAGCCCCTGCATTTGTTACTCTGTGCTGGTGTCTCCCATTTCACCCATTTCTCCATTCTCATTGTATGGAGAAAGCAGCATTTGGGCCAAACCAATTCTCCTTCTGTGTATCAAATAACCTGGCAATCAGGGAGCAATACCTGAAAATATGCCATGCATGGTTTTACTTTCCAGCCTTGCAGTGCAAACACAATCTCCATTGCAGTTGTGAATGTATTTTTATTGAGTTTTATAAAAAAGAAAAGTGTCTGTTATATGAAGCAAATAATGAATAGCAGATGCCAGAAAGAGCCTTACAGCTCCCCATGGTGTGACCTTCCTTCTGGAGGGTGTGACTGCTGTTAGGAGCCTGACCTCTCACAGCCCTGCTGTGTCACATGCACCCAGCTCTGGCCAGCCCTGCAGGACTGGCTGTCCCATCTACTGAGGATCCAGGCTCTAGGGAGCACCAGCAGAAAGCCCAATACCTGTGTGGGAATCCCTCTTCATTCCCTGATTCACTGTGCCAGGGATACTCCTGGAATACAACTTGCCCCAAACACTGGAGAAAAGGGGGTGGGAAATACTGA
This sequence comes from Chaetops frenatus, assembly GCA_013400775.1. Taxonomy (NCBI): domain Eukaryota; kingdom Metazoa; phylum Chordata; class Aves; order Passeriformes; family Picathartidae; genus Chaetops; species Chaetops frenatus. The sequence goes on along the minus strand of VZTR01027100.1, from coordinate 719,565 downwards.
GATTTGCCTGTCTGTTCAGTTGCTTGCTTTGGTAGAAGACTGGACTATTGTAATGCCCCAAGTTCATTCCTTTCCTCCCCAGGAAGTTTATCCAAGCCTGTGGAATTGCTCTGGAGCTCAACGAGCGTCTCATTAAGGAGGATCAAGTGGAGTACCATGAGGGGTTAAAATCAAACTTTCAGGATATGGTGAAAGAGCTTTCTGACATCATCCATGAGCAGGCACGTACTGCACGATGGGAGCCCTCAGAGGTGGCTCTCTGTTCTTGAAAACTGACTAAGCAACCAACTGAAAACGTGATCACTCATCATGTTCTGTAGCTAAATATAAAGGGATGAGTAAGCGAATGTGAAAATTAAGCAGTAGATTTGGTGGATTCCTAAAACTGCCTTCTGTTGACTGAAAGTCTCAGCCTGATGCTGGTATTCAGAGTGCTGCAGGGTGGAGTCTTCAGTGACACACCACTGCCTGCCGTGGCCATCAGAAATCCTAGGCCATGTTCTGTGTCATGTCTGCAGATTATAAAGAGGTCACAGGTCAAAGTTCTCTGGCAAAATTTCCATTTCCTCAGTTATATCCAGCTTATGGGGTTTTTAAAGTATGTTCTTTTTCCTTATATATGTTTTCTTATAATTTTTGCCTAATGCCAACATGTCATTTATATTCACTGTTAAAATTCATGCTAATTTATCTGATCTGTGTTTTTGTGTTTTCTTGGATCTTTCTAGGAAAATACATTTGAATAGTAGCATCAGAGAGATGAGGGATTCAAAGAGCAGTTGTACTTCTACCTAGTATCATGCTGTGAAATTAGATGAGAACTGGCTTTCTGAAGTAATTTCCATTCCTCTGCTCTTTAATGTTGCCTTCATTATGACAAAAGAAAGCTTGTAGGTTTATAGCATCAAAGATATAAAATCAGTGGTACAGACAGCATTATGGTCCATAGAACTTAAAATTTAGAAGAATTTATTCAGGATCTTCCATTTAGTCAACATACAATCTATGTGTGACTATGAATTAAAGATGCAAATTTTAACTCACTAAAAATGGATAGGCAAATTCCACAGTCAGTTGAGTAGTTGTTCACATTAACTGAAAAATCTGCAAGTGGCAAAATAATCCAACAGCACCAGGCTGCTGTTTGTAAATAAGGTTAATTAACAATAAAATAATGCTTATGGGAATCAGAGTCTTGTTATAGAAGAGTGTAATATCATTTCAAGGAAACAGTCTCGTGATGGGGATGAATTTTGTTGTAGGAGTGTAAGGGTGGATCTGTTTGAGACCGACTGCTGCATTCCTGCTGCTTTAGTTAGATTCCCCTTCTATTCTGCTTATGCTTTTTTAGTGTGCAAACTGTTGATTTTGCACATTTACCACTCTGGTTTTTTCATTGCCACTACCTGCATACTCCACTACTGAACTTTGCTCAGAGAGGTTTGTTCATAAGAGCTGCCACTTGCTTACTCTAAGCTGTTTGCCAGTGCCAAGACATCTGATTTGCATGCAGCTGCTGGAACTTTTGTGGCTTTTGAATTTTGCAATAGTCAAATCAAAAACAAATCACTCAGTCCTGCACTGTCACAGTACAATAGCTAAGATTATTTTAGAACAAAGAAGCATTGTTAAAACACACTCCCTGTTACCTCAATAGATTTATCCACTGCTTTGTTGTCTTTGCTTAATGAGCAAAATATGACTGAAATGTCCAAGTGAAGGGCTCCCTGGGAAGGATATACTTTTCACTTTCTTGTAATAGCTCAAAAGGCAGCTTAAAATACCATGTTTATGAACACTATTCTTCATAGTTGTACAACATTATGTACAACAGCTGACTGGAACTTTGCATTGTCATCAAATGACCTAATATCTAACAAATTCAACCTAATGGAATAAGTTTTCTTATTTTGCAACATTACTCAGTTAAATGTGAAACGTATAGTGCATTAACTTAGGGTTGTCATTGCAAATAACATGCTTTTCTAAATATTGTCAAGGTCCCAAAGCAACACAGGTGGTGCCCTTTGTTTGAGGTGCAAGGGCAGACAGGTAGTCACTGGGTCAGCCTGTGACCTATTTATAGATCTTTTAAGCTAAAATGTAAACACAAAAAAATTGATAAACTGCAGCTGAACAGGTCCAGGAAGTTTCAGAGACTGGCAGAAAGCTGGACATCCAGAAGCTGTTTATGATGGCCAGTGATCTCAGTTTCAGTAATGCAATTTCAAGGTAAGTAACTTGGATAGGATTTCTGTTGAACCATGTGGTGAAAACAAACACATAGTCAGCTCTGCCAGCCCAGCTGGATCCTGTGATGTCAGACTGTCCTTCAGGCTACAAAGTACAAAATCTGGACACACAGGTAGTGAGTGTCTGTGGGATATAGCTGCACATACTCCCCANCCAAATAAAAAAAAAAAAAAAAAAAAAAAAAAAAAAAAAAATAGAATTTTTCACCAAATATTTTTACTATCAAAAATAGCATGCAAAGACTGAACTTGAGAAGAATGACATGAAAACTTGGACTGGATTTCTCCCGGGGTACAGAATGGACTCCGGTAATCCAGAAAACCTGGACTGGATTTTTCCTGGAGTACCGAATGGACTCTGGTAACATAGAAAACCCGGTCTGGATTTTTTTTTTCCCGGAGTATGGAATGGATCTGGTAACTTGGGAAACCCAAACTGGATTTTCCCAGAGTACAGAATGGACTCTGGTAATCTGGAAAACCCGGACTGGTTTTTTTGCCAAAGTACAGAATGGATCCGGTAACTCTGAAAACCCAGACTGGATTTTCCCAGAGTACAGAATGGGTCCAGTAATCTGGAAAACCCAGGCTGGATTTTTCCTGGAGTACAGAATGGACTCCAGTAACTTGGAAAACCCACACTGGACTTTTCCTGGAGTACAGAATTGGGAAAACCTGGACTGGTTTCTGCCAGAACAGGTTTAACTTAATGGGTATAACTTAACAAACACACACATGCATTCAGCTGAGGCCAATCCAGAGGAAAACTAAGGTAGAGAGATTGAAAGGGGAAACCCCAGAATTTCCTACTACTGAAAAATCCCTTTGTTTTGCTATTTCTGTAATCTTTATAGGAAGCTTTACAAAGCTCCTGTGTGAGGTGCCACACAACAATTTTACAGTCAGAACATTCTGGCTATTTGAGGTTTTCCTGCTGTTCAAGCCTTCCTGTCCTGCCCTGCTATTTAACCTGTCGCTGTTACTTGTGAGTTTCAGAAGCATGCAAAGACTGATCTTGAGAAGAATGATACATTTTCAAAATTTGGATTTCTATGAGTGATAGATTTCTTAAATTTGAGGGTTAAAATAAGTAGCTGACCTCCTCAGTAAATCAAAGTTTTGTATCATCATAAACCCTTCAGCATACAATGTTTTGATTGCACTGTGCTCAAGAAAGGCCTTGCTCCAAGGACATTATAAAGAATTAGATGAATTGTTAGTGAGGAAAATCTCTAAGAGATCATAAAAAAATGTTATACAGAGAACTTTTTCTTTCCTACAGTCTGTAGTTGTAACTAAAAGTGATCCAGTAATGCAGAGAATGGTGTATAAACTAATGCTACAGAAATTGCTAAACTACTCTTCTTTCTCATTTCTTTGTTAACGCTGCCTTTGTGAAACAGCTTTGAAGACAAGGTTGGATATCTCTTTTGCATACCTTTTTAAACAGCTTGATTATCATAATGAAGTGAAATCTGTATTGAATTTGTGATTGTTTTGCTTTGTTTAGATCTATCATGAAGACACAATGCATTCACCGTGGATGCAGGACTCTCTTCATGTCTTCTGTGCAATCAGCGGAACCTCTGGTGATGGAAGTTACTGCTCACTCAGACCCACTGCTGACATATAAACATATCAGTCACATTTTACAGAGCCTTCTCAGGAATTCTTGGAACTGTACAAAAGATGTTTAAAACCATCCATGATGAGCAAAAAGTCAATTGTGGGGTGGTTTGGTTTGTTTAGGGGTTTTTTTTGCTTGGTGGTTCGGTGGGTGGTTTTGGTTGGTTTTGTTTTTTTTTGTTTTGTTTTTTTTTTTTTTTTTTTTTTTTTTTTTTTTTTTTTTTTTTTTTTTTTTTTTTTTTTTTGGGGGTTTTTTTTTGTTTTTGGTTTTTTTTTTTTTTTTTTTTTTTTTGTTTTTTTTTTTGTTTGTTTGTTTGGTTTTTTGTTTTGTTTTGTTGGGGTTTTTTGTTTGTTTGTTTGTTTTTTGTTGGTTTTTTTCCTCACAAAAAACATTGCCATGCTTTCAAACAGGGTGCTTGCTTATTTTGCTGAGCAACATTGAAAGTGCCTGGACATTGCACCACTGTGCTTGTTTCCTACTATTTTTTTTTAAGCTAAATAAATAGCAGGATGTGGAAGGGCAGTTATCTAAATATGTACTGAATTGCTGAACTATAAATCAAAACAATGATGTATTATGTAAAGTTGTACATGGAATATAATAAAATGTAAAACTACTTTGTAAATAGGAGTATAGAGCATATAGAAATTAGCATTATATCATATTTGCTGCTAAAAGCTTTGTTGGACAGGGGACACGAAGGAGAAATTGTAATCACTGGTAAGTGATCTTTCTCTTCTAAAAAGTGACTTGGGGTCCACATACCCCTATTGCACTCAATGAGAGTAAACTTGCCCTAGTTTGCAATAACTAAAACCTAAGTCAGACATTATAATTTTCATACATTCTCAGACCAGATATTTCTAAAGTAATTACATAAATGTTGAGCTTACTGTAGCTGATTCCAATTTTGGGTAACCTTTCACAGCTGCAAGACAGGATGGACTGTACTCCCCGAGAGCAAACCTGAGAGATGTGTCATTTGACATGAGTTTTCCTGCTTGCCACTCATGGTCTCTCACAAATATAAACTCTGAGAACAGCTTAAATTGAGTTGGAAATTATAAGGTGCTTTAACAACTTTCAGAAAAAAATTCTAATAACCAGGGAGATGTGGTTTAAAAAATTGCAGCACATCAAAATAACTTATACAAAATTGAGGGATTTGTTGGCACCACAAGTCATGCATGTTCCCTCCTGTTAAACAGATCTATTCTCTGAAAGCTCATTGTTTTTGTCCGATAGATATTTGGAGAAAATGTATTTTCCAGAATTCTTTTATTCCTTCTTCCCCTTCCCAAAGCTTTCATACATTCTCTGCCTCTGTTTTGATAACATGCTTCAGATTCAGGAAGAACACAGTTCAGTAATTCTTTTATCCAGCGACATTTTTAACATCCGTGTTTTTCAAAATCCTATCCATTGTAAATATGGTTCCAGTAGTTGATATGAGAAGTGTGGGAGTTTTAAGGATATGTAACAGAATGCCATAATAAAAGGACTCCAGCTGGGTATTTAGCTTGGCTGTAGTGTCTATAAAATGCTACGCTTCTAAATCTTTGTGACAAAAATTATCTTCAAATACTAAGTGGACCACATTTGAAAATGTTTATTGTGCATGATTCTAAATAACTACAATTACTCGTATTCTGAGCAAATATTGTTGTGATCCATAGTTTCACCCATGAGCTGTTTCAAGCAAAATACAGATGTGCCTATAACAAACCAGCCACATTTCTGCTTCTTCGTGCTTTTGTGCCAGACAGGCTCTAAATTTAGCACAAACTTTCAGAAAGAGGAAGAGAGACTAGTATGTGTAAATATGGTTAGCACCTTCCTGATTGTTATCTCTCAACAAATAATATTTAAAAGCATATAGTGAGAGTTTTCCAAATTGCTTTACTAAAAGGTGTGAAGCTCATTAATACTCAATCCAATACAAGATAATTGGGCTGTGAATATCAGTAGTAAAGGCATATCTTGACTACAGTCAGCAGTGATGAGATACAGACATTCAAAAGGTCTTGCACTGTAGCTCTTTCAAATACTACAGGTAACCTAATATTTTTCCTGGATTTGCAGGGAGATACTTATGCATGTTTTTTGATGCCTCCAATGTTCTGAGATAATATTGTTGGCTGAATTTTTAATTTCTATTCCTTATTTTTGCTGGCATTCCAGTGAAATTCTTAGTTGTGTCTTCAGATGTCTTTAATGGTCCAAGATGAATTTTTGTCTGAACTTCTGAAGCTTTTGATATTGGAATTGTCCTGTCCTTTCACTGTCATATACTGGAAAGCTGTCACAGAAATTTGGCCAAAAAAGAAGTGTGTAATACCAGTCCAATTAGAATATATACAGTCACTATTTCAGAAGATACAGTTATATGCAGTTTTAATGAATTACAAAAATTATATGCTGCAAGGATTTGCCTTCTATCCTGCTAAATAGTTTTTCTGGATTTTCTGCAGAGAAATATCCTTTTTAGATAGGTTATAAAAACACTGTTAATGAACCAACTTGTTTTTCCTTTATGGTATTCACCAATCTAGAAAGGATGAGGAATGGCCATTATTTTACAGCTGTTTTTGGACAATGGTGCCAAGAAGATGATCACGTTTTCTCTATCTATCCTTTTCTTATATAATTGTCCCAGTGTAAAGAAATTGTCCAGATTTGTTTTTTTAATTTATGGCTGAAAGAGCTTAATTCACAGATATATCTGGAGACTGTACTATATATGTGCCTGTAGCTGATACTCACTTTGGGTATATCCTATTTGTTACCTTTTTGAGAAGAATAGAAATATCTGTTGTTCATTAGCATTTTTGATTTTCTTATATTGCCTAAGGAATGGCAGGATTTTTTTAGTCCTGAAAAATTAGTGGAACATATTTCAAATTACATCCTGGCACACACACTTTCTATATCTCAGTTTGGCTACATTATATATTTTATTTGTGTGCCTCTAATTATTTTTGCTGCAAAACTGCTGTGTAACACATCAAGTCTTCAGAATGGATGCCTTGGTAATTTTGCATAAAATGAAAAGAGATGGGATGAAGTATATGTGAGGATTAAGAGCAGTTGGCCACTCTCAGTATCAGGATTGGTTTGGATAATGGTATGTGTCAGAGCCAGATGGTTTGCAAATAGGGCATACAAAGCTACAAAGGGTCTGCCACTATTCTATGTACAAGAACTTGCTTTTGGAGATTTACACAGTAAGCAAAGTGTAAACATTTTCTCTCTTTGACCTACTGCTTTTCTCTCTGCAGAGGGATTAGAAAGTAGCAGTTTAAGAAAAATAACCTCAGAGCTCTATTTCCTTCCCCCCAGAAAATCTGGAACAAAGAACTTACTGCAGTGAAGGATGTATTTTTACATATTATTTGGTGTTCTAAACTTCTTCTGATAACAGAACTTTTCATGAGATAGGCCAGCAAATGAAAATCATGGATGAGAGAATACCTGTAGTGTGTAACATTTTTGGTTTTGTTCCAAAAGACCTTTGAACATACACAACATGGTATTTTGATATAGAATAAGACTTTACATAAACATAATACCTTTGTGTCAAAGTAGGTAAAATATGTTTGTTTTCCTCTTCTAAAGAGACCAAATCTCCTGGACTCCACATTACGGTTTGAGTAACTTGGCCCAAAAGAACTAGAGAAGAATGTAAGTGGAAATTATGGGCTCAAAAATGTAATAGAAATTAAACTACATCTTACCCAATTTCTCCACTTGAAGAAAGTAGCACGTATTGATGTGATGTTCATTGAGCTGAGTTCTCTAACTAAACAAGGGGTTCCTCTTGTGTTGAGGAACACTCTGTACAGCTAATTCTTATGCAACCACAGACCGTAGTACTTCAAATAATATGCTTATGCCAAGCAGTGGTGAACCACTTGTGATAGACACATAATATTTCAGCTATTCTGGATGTAATTTACTCTCTTCTCATGTAAATCTAACACCTGCTGCTACATAATCGTAACAGGAGTGCTTTTACCCTGCATGTTGTACCTATGTGTGTTGTATGAGCCCTGTTTATACTTCTGTGTGTGAAAGAACAGCACCTCCCTTTTGCCTTGGTTCTTAACAGCTGTACTGGACACAGAGGATGAACAGCTCAAGAGCTTCCTGAGACCAGCCATCCTATACTGCTCCTTTTACTTTCTTTTTCTTGAATCATGAATAATTTTGACAAGAAGCCAGGGGAAAAAAATCACATTGCGATCAAGTTCAGAGTTTATTCCAGGTCAAAATAAAAGACTACAAAAATGGGAAAAATAAGTGTTGCAATAAACATGTTTTGCCTAGGGGTTTGGGGTTTTAAAAATTTTTTTTCTTCGTTTCACAGAACAGGGTGAGTGATCAGAAGCTAATACTGGTGTAAAATTCATGAGACTAAACCCTAGTCCACTGAGCTATCACATATACACCTTCTGAAGAAGATTACCATAATAAATCTTCAAACACAGAAGTACACTAAATGAAATGGTGAACACTAAGTTATTCAGCAACAAATAGAAGATGTTGACTTACAAATCCTAAAGGAGCATGAGCACTGCAACATCCAGCTCAGGGAAATCCCAAAACAGAGGAAAACTGTTTTCATCAGGAAAACAGAGACAGTCATGCACACAAAATTATTAATAGAAACAAGACGTGAATCACAAGTAAGGAAATGTCCCAGCAGATCACCCTACTTTCCTAAAAAATATCCAGTAAGTTTGTGGTCGGGTTTTTGCTCTCTTCTGGAGTTACAATTTTCAAACCTAGACTTTTGCTCTTTGGGGATGTATTTATTGTTGCTCTTCTTCAACTAACTCAGCTTACACGGTGGGTAGACAAATGTATATGCCCAGGCAGTAGTACCAGCTCTTACATGATGTAATGTGATTCAGGTGTAATTAATATTTACCTCACCAGAGGATAAAGGACAAGCTGCTTTTTCTACTTCTGTCTTCTGACACTTCTGTATGGGGCTCTTTTAAGTCTTGGCCAAACAGCTGTAAAACCAGGTTTGTGCCCTGCCTCCCTTGGCATGTAAAACTCTTACTCCCTTGCCAAATAAATAGGTGAATTAAATAGATCTTGATACTTAGGCAACAGTGAGCAGAAATGTTGATTCATGGGCTTTTAATAAAATTTGTCAGAGGGGGATACAACCTGCTTGGTTCCATGTCCACCCAAAAGTGCTCTTCAGAGAAGGTAGGTTTTATTCCACATAATTTCTCATTTCCAATCTGGCTTGGGCAGCAGTTCAGAGAGAGTTTGCAGAGTTCATGTCTGTTGTGAACACGTATCACAAAATTCTAGATGTCCCCAAAGAATAGGACAAAGGTCAAAAAGGGTCACTTGAGTCAGACTGGGTTTTTTTCAATGCAATTTTGGATTTTTGTGCCTCAGATCCAGCTGTATTCTATTTGAGCCCTTTTTTGAACTGACCCCAGCCATCTTCTGAAAAGCCTGTAATTATGTTAGCTGAGACCTAAAGTACTGACAAAGGCTGCTGCAAAATCAGAAAGGAGGAATCTCAAATTTGGTGTGGAGCACCTTCCGGTCCCAAAAGGGACAATTCCCCGTAGTCCTGGGCTGTTAATTATCGTGGCCTCTTCCTGGACTTAGTAATTGTGCAGGCACACCAGGCATTGGCACCATTTGTTAATCTGATTTAGGGAACATTCACAGGAAAAAATAGTTGGATTTTTGTTTTATTGCATCTGCAAACTTGGTGCATGGCCCCACAGTCACTGGCTTTGATTGGGAGGGTCAAGGAGTACATGGCCAAGGGCAGGTCAGTCTCATTATTGTTAATCAGTTCATACCAAGCATGAAGCCATACCCCAAGTACTTGTTCAACAGATCATTTGAAAGATACCTCAGGTGTGTCTGTATGAGTCCCAGTCACTAAAGCACAGGTGCTTTGGCTCACAGGAACGTGAACAACAGAAAGCTGCAGGACAGGACTCAATGAGATTGAGAAATGGGAAGTTTCTGGTAGGTGGCAGGGATCAAAGGCTCTGGAAGCAGTTGTGATTGGCGTGAATCGGGATGGGAACGTGCAAACGAGCCGAGCATTCGGGGAGAAGGGGAGGGGGGCAAATATTTCAGCTGCCTGCTGCGCCGATAGGCAGGCAGCCAAAAGTAGTGAACGATTGAACGATTGCATGTGTGCTTGGCATTGGCTCTCCTGGGAGAAGGAGTGGACAAAACAGAAGGAAGGAAGGAAGGAAAGAAAACATCAGCAAGGAAACTGAAAGCAAGAGAGGATTGCTTGGATCAGCCCTACTCTACATATGTCCTCACTAGCAGGCATAGTCCACGCTTGCTCTAACTAGTTGCACAATCCCATCTCCGTCACACAGCTTAAATGTTCCACATCCTGGAACTTTAAAACACATTTGTATTTGATTATAATTGCAGGTCATTGGGCACTTTCTAACAGCAACTAGAAGTCCTCTTATTTCACAGGGAAACAAACAGGCAGAAAAGCAAAAAACCCAATATTAACACAGGATATTCCCCACCCTGTCATAAAAAGATCCACTTCCCTTTTTCTAGAATGAGTATCTAAAAAGCAGATGAACTCTTGCAAAACTCCTTGAGGAGCTGAGTAAATACTGAAACATTCTGTTGGTTTAGGAATAAGTTAGTTTTACTAACAAATTTTGGGTTGCCTTGAAACTCAGTCAAGTTTCCTCCCTGCTGGATCTGCACTAATTTTAGAATACCTGTATTTGGGTGGTAACTAGGACCAAGCTTGCTAGCTACCACAAAATTCTAGTTCAGAAGGAAAAGCTTTACCTCAGATATTTAATTCTCCTGAAAGTTATCAAAACAGCACTTATTCCAATTCTATGAAAATTTTTGAAAACTTGCTGCGTCACACCCACAAACGTAAGAGCAAAATTCCAAGTGACCATGTTGTATTTGGAAGGGGCTGAAGCAGAGGGAGTTTGGGAAAGTTTGTAGGAAGCAGATCTGCAAAAAGAAGAATATGCATTTTTAGCACAGATGAGAACTGTAGAAATTAGCTGAATTTTCAGGAGAGATTTCGAAAAGCGACATTCTACCAAGGGGTGAATAACTGCTCGGACATCAAGAGAACTGCTCGGGGATGTGCTAACGTAGGTGTTTTCCTGGGAGAGGATGCGAACCATACCCCGTCTGGGGCACAGTTCAATAGCTGTAGCAGACACGCGTAAACCCGGTTGTAAAAGGAAAACTACTCTAACTCACAGAATGAGACTTTTGTGAGTCTGTGGCCGCGCTGCAGGGCCATGTGAGGGGACACGGAGGGCACGGGGCTGGCGGCGGCGCGGAGCGGGTGCGATCCCCGCAGGGGCTGTGCGGGCACTGCCCGCGTCCCGCGGCACGGCCGTGTCCGGGCTCGGGGAGGCACCGACAGCTCCAGCGGAAGGGAACTCCATGATCTCAGGGTCTTTTCCAATAGAATTGATTCTGTGAAGTGTCTCTGCGCTGACCGTGCGGGAGGCAGCGGCGGGCGGAGGGTAGCAGAGGGCGATGCAGGGGCGGCACATGGGGCGACAGAGGGTGACAACAGAGCGGGCAGCGTGGGGCCGTGAGGCCGGCCCAGCCCCGCGGCCCGGGGCGGTGCTGCCCAGGTGGCGGGGCCGGGCCGCTCCTCCCGCCCGGCTCGGGTTACCTGGGCGGGCCGTCCCGTCCCGTCCCGTCCTGTCCCGTCCCGTCCCCTCATACCGCCCTTCCCGGCTGGTCCGGCCCCTCAACGGGAAGTGGGAGCGAGGGGCCGCGCTGGGGCGGATGAACCATGGCTGTGCCCGCGGCGGCTCCGCTGCTCTGCCCGTTCCTGCTCGCCGTCTGCTGGGTGGTGGCCGCGGGGACGGCGGCAGGTAGGAGCGGGACGGGATGGCGGGGAGGGGGCGGCGGGGCTCGGGACCGGCTGCCGCCCGCGCTCCGTGTCCGCAGGCGCGGTGCCGGTGCTGGAGCGGCCCCTCCGGGCTCTCTCCGTGCGCGGCTCGGCCGTGGCTCCGCGCACACGCGGGCGTGCATGTAAGGGGAGTCCTTTCATTTTGTTGTAGAACTCGCCCAAAGCTCGTCAGCCGTGTGCGGGGCAGCGCCGGCGGTGCGCCCTGCCCTGCTGCTTACCGGGAGCGGGGATGCTTAAAATTTGCTCTCCTCGTTCAGTAAGGCAGCTCTCGGCAGGGTCGGCAGAAACGTTTTAAGCTCCGTCTCCGTTTCCCGGGATTGTCTCTGCCTTAAACCCCCGAGCAGAACCTCCCGCCGTCCTCCCGGTGCCTGTGTCTTGTGGCGGTGCGGGCACGCAGAGCCTCCCTCGCCCTGTGCCTTCGCTCTTCCTTTAATATTCCCGGTTGTGGAAGCGTGAATGTTTAGTTTTAGGATAGATACATGCGTGTCTGTGAGGGCTTCATAAGGACCCGCGCCTGAAGCTTTATTCTCTGCTCATGTTACCCAAAACCCCAGCTGCAGATATGAAAGAATTGTTATATTTCAACTGTCTGCAGTTCGGTTTATAACTATGAAATCAACCTTCAGAGGTTGCAGGAGGACAAAATAAAAACGTGATGAGTTTTATTACTTTACAACACTCACATGGTACTTGATGCAAAGGATTTGCTGATGTTTCCTCGTTAAGGCTTTTAGAAATAATATGTTTTCTATGCCTCAGCTAATCTCTGCTGGCTGCTGCTGTGCTTCTTGAAGCACCACCGTGGTTTTGCTTTTTAAGAGTGAAATAAAGGCTTGCCTACATTCTGTAGTTCGTCATTGAGTTGTTCTGCAAAATTGCTACAGAAATTTTTATAATGAGAGCATGAGACACTATATTTTACACAGACAAAAGTACGAGATTAGCCTAACCTATGAATAAAAGCTGAATTAAAAACATTAAAACACAAGCTTCAGAATTCTGTAGATTAATCGAAAACCTACTATTTTTATGCTAATACAATTTTAAAATTAATTTATAAACTTTGAATATTAGCACTTAATGTGGCTAGAAATCTGCAAACAAGCACAATGACTTCTAATCAAACCTATTAGAAGAAAATGTTTAGAACTTCTGAATAGCTATCAGGGGTGACATTTTTTAATGGTTTGTGGCTATTGTAGGTAAAAAAAGTTAAATCATGAAAAGATGGAATGCTTGGAGCTGTGTGCTCATGTTGAAAAACTTTTTTTAAATTTTATTTTGATTTGATCAAAAGGATTCAGTATTTGCAAACGTAGTGCCCCAAGGCTGTTCCTGAAGCCCTTCCTAAGTTTTTGTTCATGGAAGAGGTAATAGGCAAAGATGTTCTGGCTATGTTCAGTTTTCTCACTGGAGACTGTATTTTTGCAAGAGCAAAAATTTCTCTTTTCTGCTCAAACAAAAATCCAGAAAGTTTTAAGTATTCAGATAAACTAAACATATTCGGGCTAAATCAGTGAATCCTTGTAATTATTATCTATGCAAGCATCCATTATCTGTGCATACATATGGACACATGGATGGTAATGGTGCATGATCACTTCCATTGCCTGTCCTTGATCTATGCAAAGGTCTGAGAGAGCTCCAGAAGTTTGATGAATTCCTTTCAAGATTTGGCTGCTCTGGCTTTTGGGAAATGTAAGATAAGGGTGTCATGGATGCTCTGAGCAGAATTCTTGCTCAAGGAAGCTCTTTTGCTTTTTTTCTCTTCCCTCTTCCTTGTGCTAGCAGAAGGAAGCAGGGCTGCACTGTGGCCTGGGTAAGAAAACTGATCTTGATGGAATTGTTCTGCCCTTTTCCTATGAGCTCTCTTGAATGTTTGAGCTTGGTTCCCTGGGACGGCAAGACCTGCAGCACCAGCTGATATCTGTTTGAAGTGTTTGTGAAACTATTGAGTAACATGGGTACACTCTGTCCACAGACAAACAAGTGGTGGTGCCTCAGTGATGATACCCTGAGAGACAGTCTCATTGGGCTTCTGGTTCAGTATCTCCTCACAGTACATATTAGAGTAGCCCTTTAAAAAAAGAAAATCCACTTTCACTTTCTTAGGGAATTCCCGGTTGGTGATGTTTTCTAGAATCAATGTCTGACACATAATTTACTTTTTTCCTGGAAGTTTGCCATTTTCTGTCTCATTTCCCTTCTTTGTTTTCTAATATGACCTTCAAGATGTGTGATGGGTCTTGAGTAGGCATTGACTCAGTGACAAGATAAGGAAGGGTCAATGCACAAATGGATTTATCTCTGTGACCGTCTCTGAGTCGTGGCCCTGCTCTGCTTCTCTTTGGCTTTTGAGGAGGTGAAAAAATGTACCACTGAAGTATGCCAGCAGTAAATTACTACTTGTCCCACACTGGTTTTGCTCAGCGTGGCGGAACATAGCATTATATGTTTAATAGGTAATTGAGAAAGTGATGTGGTTTCCTTGTTTTTTAACATCCTCACATTTGCAATCTTTGCTTTGCTGGCAGTCTTTGCTTAAATTGTGCTTCTAACATACAGCTGTTGCTTGCAAGATGCAATTGCTTGTCTTCTTAAGGATTTCTCTTTAAAACTGTGCTGGTGGATAACTTTTGGGGAAAACAAAGTATTAATTGCTCCACAAAATGTATATACTGTTTTTACTAAAGTTTCAGCACATGACTTCCTGCAACATGCAAAAGCTCAACTACCACAACACTACGTTGTTGCAGGCTACAATTTCTTAAAAATAATTTTTCAGTTAATTTGTTGCATATTTAAATTATTTATGAGTTGAGGTAACAAGAATAATAGAAACACTTTAATGGACACTAACTTATCTGATAGCAAATATGAACTGATGAAGTTGAGAAGTTATGTGTGTTCTTTTCTGTCAGTTAAAAATCTGCCAGTGTTACTAATGGTAAACTGTGGGCCAACAGGATTGTTACACACTGATAACTCCTTTCTTCTAGGAGCAAAAATTCTTCCATCTCCATCCAACTTGAACTATTCATTTATCCATATCTGCACTCTGAACTGGACGTGGAACCCCCCAGAGAACATCAGCAGTAGCTGCAACCTGGAGTATTCCAGTGACATCGTCATTAATGGGGTTCCTGAGGATGGAAGAGTAAGTACATCACCTCTTTAAACTCTTATGTTTCAGTAAATGTCTTACTGTTATAAGACTCTGTGTGTGAGAGCATGTACACATATATAAATACAATTTTAATATAGCATTTCATTCTTATCATGGGATCAAAACCTCAAAAATTAATCATACCACCATAAAGAATCTTCAGAAAAATCTGTCTGTTGCTCTCTGATAACTGAGTGCTGATGGTAACACAGAAGTACTGTAATAGTAGTGGGTAAAATCTCGTTTCAGTCTTTGCTTATGCAGCTTTCTAAAAAAATTGATACAGGGCAGTCTGCATCCTTAAGAGGTAAATTGGAATTAGCAAAGGCTTGTCTCCTTTACTTTGAACTCAGTTTAAAGAAACATGCAGATTTAGCTGTGGTTTGACAGCATTGCATCTTTTGGAGGTAATATCAAGAATTAACATTCCCACTTTTGCCCTCTCCCTGCACTTGCAGTTATTTATGGGGGAGGTTGTTTCTTGAAGACAATATGGAGCATGTTTGTTCCTTTGAACAGAAGTAATGAAGTTCTTTGTTTTGGGCTTTCATTTTCTGTGTTAGATTGTTTGCAGCCCAGATGTGCACCTTGCTGTGGATTAGCAGCCCTTTGGCCAGGGCATTGCCACAGTTCCCATTGGTATGGGCTGTAAGACAAGTATTTTTACAATTTATTGCCAGTAAGAAAATAAATCAGTAATTCCAAACCCTGGGAATTTGAAGCCTTTAGTAGATGTCAGCTGTGAGGGAGGCAGTGCTGCTATTTCAGGTATGGTTACAGTTGATACGATGCCTCCTGAAGCAGTGCTTGGTTGTTGAGCCCTGTAACAGTCTTACAGCAGGATGCTTACATTGGCCTCTTCATGCTGACCACTGTATTTTTTCTCACAGCTCTGAATATCTTGGACATGAGTAGGGATGTAGTTTGGCCACTTTGGATGGAGAATTGAGCAACCTGCTCTAGTGGAAGGCAGGGACCAATGGTGACGGGGTTGAAACTAGATGATTCTTCAGCTCCTTTGCAGCCCAAACCATTTTATGTGTGACTCTGTGGTTTTGCAAACAGCTGAGCTGATTTAATGTCACTACTAAAAGGGTGATGTCTCATTTTTGACACTAATGAACTCTAATAATCTTCACTGGACCTTTAGATGAGCCAGTTGAACCTGCTAACACAGCAGAAAACTATTCACCAATTTGATTGATTGATTAACAAATTAACAAGTAGCAAGTCTCCTTGGTTAATGAGCTGAATGAGTTTGTGGAAGGGTCTAACAGATATTAAGGTCATCAGCAATGATAGAACTGAGGGTCAGCAGTTTCACAGGATAGGATGAACCAGACTGTATATCTTGCTACATCTTTTTGCTCAAAGAACCTGTTGGAGGATAGGGTTCTTTTTTTTTTTTCCCTCTCAGGGAATTTTCTCCCGTTTGTTGCGAAGAGATGATACCCACCAGTACTTAAAGGAGACATAAGAAGTGGCTGTGGGGTGAAGGGTACAGCTGGCTACAGCTCCTTAGCTGGGGGCTTTTCTCTTGGGAAGGGCAGAGATACTTCGAGATTTTGGCTGGGATGTGAGGGGCTGGGCTCAGCTCTGAGCTCTCTCTAGCTCTTGGGATTGGTGTCTGCAGTCGCTGTGTGAAGAATTTACCACCACTGAGTAGTCCCATCTCCCACTATTTTTTCCTACCGTGAGTGAAGCTCTGCTCATAAGAGCAGCTGTTGGACTGAGACTGTATTGACACCCTACCTCACTAGAAAGGACCCTCACCACCTACTCGGGTGCCTCAGGGAAAACTCGGGACCCCGAGCCCCTCTCCTCTCAGAGCGAGCCTCTCCCAGCTGTGTTTGGGAGCCGGGCTGCTGCTGCTGCTGCTGCTCCGGGCTTTTCCCTGCACCGTAACCCCACCCCCCCGCCTGACGGGACACCCCGCGGCTCCTGCTTCAGCTGCGGCGTTTCTGATACATTTCATTTGCTCCTCTGCCCATCTCTGCCATCCCAGCTCCGCTCCAAGGGTCCTGCTGCATCCCCTTCTGCCATCCAGCGGGGCAGTGACACCGACTGTGCGCTGTGGGTTTGCAGAGGAAGCTCCTTTCCCATGGCTCCCGCCGGCCCGCCCGCCATCACCGCCTGAGGGAGCCGCGGCCGAGCTCGCGGCACAGCGCCCCCGGCAGGCGCGGGGGAATCATCGCCCCTGCCCTGCCCGGCGGGGAGCCAGCAGCGCCCCTGCTGGCGGTGACCGGAACTGCACGGAAGGGGAAGGTGCCCGCAGCCCGGAGAAGGCCGGGCCTGGGCTTGGGTTCTGTTCCTTGGTGCTGTCGCTGCTGCTGCTTGTTTGCCTTCTTATACATACACATACCAGTAAAGAACTGCTGTTCCTTTCCCCATGTCTTTGCCTGAAAGGCCTGTTACTTTGGAGTTACAATAGTTTTTAGGGAAGGGGGTCACATTTTCCATTCCAAGGGAGGTTTCTGCCTTCCTTGGCAGACTCCTGTCTTTCAAACCCAGAGAAACTTAATCTGTACATTTGTTCCATTTCTTTTCCCTCTCATTAGTGCCAGTATTTATTATATGAGTGCTTACAGTATTCTTTGGCCATAACAAAGATATTTGTTTTGTATCCAGTTTCCAGTTAAACAAACAGCATCCTCCTAGCCCAACAAAAGATGCTCAAGAACGTGTGTGATAAAAGGGTGAGCCTTTTTCTCACACTAACACACTCGAAAATGGAAGATCATGAGCTACTTGGTCTTGCTGTGGCATCTCTGCTTTTAATAGCCATTTAGGGGTTTGTTTTGGTAGGTTTTTCTTTTGTCCCTTAAATCATTCAAATTCTTCTCACTGCATTTTAGTTGTGTCTTCAAATGTTCTGCATTCTGTTGGTCATGCCTTCATGTGCACACACACAGAAAGGGGATGGTGAGATCTGTAAGCTCCTGTTTATACGGCTGTAGTATAAGCGTGCTTATTTTGCATTATCCATGAAGACTTACTCTAGCATCATTTCCCCCCATGTTATACTTACTTTTTGATTTCTGTGTAGCCTTTGCTTATGTCTATAGGTCACAGGGGTATTTTTCTTTGTGAGTTCTGACTGCACCAGAGAAAGAAAAAGCAAAGCCAAGTGATGCTGAGGCTTCCCACGTAGTCAGACACTGGCTTCCCTTGGCTTTGAGCTGCAGTCTTTCTGAAGAGCTGCAGCATATCCTTACACTGGTAGGAATTCCCATCTGAGATGGTATGACAAATGTTTTGGTTTTCCCCCCATGTAAACCCAGGAATGGAGTAAGAGTCGCTTTCGTGTGACAGATGCACACTTGAATGAGGAAATGCGCCTCAGAGTGAGAAGTGAATGCAAGAATGACAACACCAGTGAGCCCAGCCCTTGGGTGGAGACCCCCCTTCCACCAAGAGGTAACATCAGCAGTGGCCAGACCCCTATTGGCCTGAGAAGATGTCTTTTTGTCTGCACTTTTAACAAGAAATCATAAAATACATCGTAGAGAAATACCAGACACAAGGGCTGGTTTTATTGATTGAGTTTAAACAGAATGATTATATCATGTTTATACACAGCTGAGGTCTTTGGATGCTTAAAGTCTTCTGGCCAAGCTTGTAAAATTGAAGTGCTCTTCCAAAACTGTAGTGTGGTTCCTTTTATTTCTCTTCTTCCTGCTGTGTGGTGGATATGGGATAAGAGATAGCTTAGACTCCATTAAGCCTGCTGCCTTCATGACTAGCATGCAAGTCAGTATAAACAGAAGTCCCTAAAATAACCCTAAATTGTCCATGTAGGAGGAAGGAATGTAGTAAATTTAACAACTTGTTGATTAAATTACTTAAATAATTTAAATAGGGTCGTGTCTTTTTCAAAAGAGATGAGTGGGGTCTACAAAGCACAGCAAATTGAATAGAGAAAGAGTATTTTTTGTTTCTTGGCATGCAGAAGTAAGAGGTCCACAGTGAAATTGTTAGGAAGCAGGCTTTGGGTAATAATGTATTTTGCTGAATGTTTGAAGTTAGGATGTACAGCAAGAAAATGAGCCTCTTGCCTGAAAGTCTGTCTTAACCCAGGAGCGTGACTTGATGTGGATGAAAACCACATGTGGCTGGGAGAATCAGAGACCTTATCAAGCCTCTGTGTGTGTCTGCCAGAAGGGTTCTGGAAAATCAGGGAAGCAGGTCATTAGGACAGCATGTACTAAACAGACTGGGACTTTTAAAAGTCTGTTTGCAGACGAAACCTTTTTATATACTTCTTGGAATAGGAAAACCCGTTTTATTTCCCTGTACTCTTAGTTGCTGCTCCAGGGAGAGTGCAAGCTTGGATTACAAGGAAAAGTATCCAATACAATGTAATATGGTGATACCTTGTAAAGAACTCATGCAGAAATGCAAGATTGAGTATGAAAGACTTTATTTCATAATTGTTCTGCCTGGGCGATCCATCGACCTATTCACAATTGCTATGCACTCATTTGCATTTGTGATTTTCTAAATGTTAAATTTTAATGTCTAAAGGTATATGGGTCTCAGTTAAAAAGTCAACTTACCTGATGTTGCTTTTATCAATATTTAAGGCTCAGAAGTATTTCCATATTCAGAACACCAAGCAACTAATACTGTATCTGGAGAAGATAAAAATAATTAGCCTTTAATTATGGTTAACACTGATGGCTGTAGTAACATTTAGCTTTGTTATATTTTTCCCTGTAATTACCAGCTACTTTGACTTATTTTTAAAGTATCTGTAGATTAATAGAAATAAATATAATCCTGACTCAATACCTTGTCCTTAGCATCTGGTAACTCTAGGTAGCAATTCAGCCATGGTGAATGCAGGGATTTGCTGTTGTGATTAGCTTGCCTCTGGAGGTTACTCTGCTTAGATTTCAGCCACTGCAAGCTCTAAACAGCTGGTATTCATAATTTTTTGTGCTGAACAGGCAGTGTAGTTTGAGAGATAACCAACCCATTTCTGCCTTCCAGTTTCAGTTATGTAAAATGAAATGTTTTACTTCTGGAAACCGGGGAGAAAACTTGGGCAGAATAAATCTTAGAGAACATTTCCAACTTGCCTTTCAGGTGTTCCAGGTACTGCTGCTGTGGACTTGAGCTGTGTTTGGCACAATTTGGAGTACATGGCTTGTACCTGGCGTCCTGGGGAGAATGCAAGCAGTGACACCAGCTACACCTTGTTCTACTGGTTTGTAGGAGATTTGTATTCCCAGCTCTAAAGTGCTCTAGGGCTAATCTTTAATTTTACATGACACATTCCACTTGTCTGCTTCCTGTTGCTTTGAAAGTTCCCAGGGCATTGTGTCCAGGTTACTGCTCAGTCCCATCTGACAGAAAACTTCACTGAAGGGGCCAGAAGCTGCTATGGCCAGGACTTTTTTGGAAGTTGATACAACTATTTTGTGTCTGCTTCTGTAGCCCGTGTTAACATAGCTTCTACTGCTTTCTATATTTTTCTAATTGGGCACTTGATTCAAAAAGGGAATAATTAAGAACTAAGCTTGACCAATGTATTAATTGCTTTTTTTCAGTCCAACAAAACAGGCTGTTTAAGTTAAGATCACTCACTAATGTACGTGTCAGTTCATAAAGCATTGGGAAATGGTATGAAAGTATTAATAACTCTCAGTAGTACTTCTTTTTGCATCTTCAGTGTCGAAAATAACTGATTCACCTTTAAAGCTATGAAGAACATCTTTTTATCATCATCATCATCCCTGCTGGCCAGTGGACAGCCATAAATGGTGTCTTGTTCCAGAGGAACAGACTTGTGCGAGCCAGCTCTTGGCATTGATAACTGCACATGCTAATCTATGCATACTTCTGCACCTTGATGGGGCTTGTGAAATGCCAGATTGCATTAGCTTCTGTAGAAATAGTGGAATTTTCTTTTTGAAAGCCCCATGTCATAGTTTTAAATCAGCTTTCTGTCTTATTTGAGCTAACTACATAAACTTTTTGCTCTTCTTCTCCAGTGGCAGTCTTGCAGGCCAGCTGTTCAATTCGGGGCATTTGGGCAGCAAACAGCAGAAAACCTGCTGCTTTAGTTAAACATGGGGGGACTGTTTGTTCCCTGTGTAGACTGCTACTCAAATTTTTTCTTTGTTACAAGAACAGGACCAATGCAGGGTTGAAAATCTGAATTTCTGGGTATAGAGACACTTACTGGAATAATGCTTTAGATTTGAGCTATATATTTTCAATCTGCCCTTAATTTTAATGGAAGTTGTACGTGCAGTGACTTCAAAGTGTTTTAATTCATGCTGCTTTAAAACAATAATAATTTTTAGATTTTAAAGCCAAAAACTAAGAAAACACTTCAATTTTAGACTGACAGATACATTTTCCACAATGCTGGTGAGGTGGATTTTTTTTTGGTTTTGTTTTTCTTGGGAGGAAAGGCTATTGGTGTATTTTCATTGAGGCTTGGGCAACAAAGAGAAGCAAGGAAGAAGTTTCTCTTCCTAATATCTCTATTACTGGAAGGGAATACTGAGATTTTGAAAAGAAAATCAGGTAAATATGTGGAACTCAACTGTCTCAAGAGCTGTGGTGCTTGAGGCAGAGCTAAAGGAGATCGATCAGTTCATTCTACCACAGAGGTGGAATTCTGTTGGCAAGAAGTGGTCCAAATTAGTTTGTTTTTTAAATATTCTTTATTCCTTGAAATTGTTCTCCCATGTGGAAAATGTGAACCAAAGCTGACAGCAGTTTTTCTCTTTGATATAAACCAAACCTGCCTCTCATTCTGCTCCTTGGCACTCTTAACAAAAACAATACTTCTTCTAAAACTTGAGATAAATTAGAGGCTGCTTACTTTGCTTAGCTTTACTTTTTTATATGGTATAGCATAGCTTTAATGCAATATCAGTCTTTAGAATTTGTAACACACTTCTAAAAACAAGCTTTCCCCTTGCTCTCCTTTTCTTCTGAAGTTTACAAAAATAATTCTGTTCCTCTAGGTTTGATGGCTTGGAAAACCCTAAGAAGTGTAGCAACTCCTCTGTAGACCAAGGAATCTTTGAATGCATTTTCAGTCTTACCTTCCCAAGTGTCACCAGTACTTACCCTGCTATAAGTATTTTGATTAAAGGTGATTCTGAAGAAATTAGACCTGTTTGTGCAAGTAAAAATCCTACCACCCTTGGTAAGTTTAATGCCACATCATAAAAATATAATTAAAATAAGAAGTTTGGTAGTATATTGTTGTGTTTGAGAAACTTTCACCTCATAAAGTATGGATGAGACAATGTGATTAGATGCTCCCTTCTTCTATTGACCTTTGATTTGAAATTATACAGACAAGTGTTTATTTTCTGTAGGGTGGATATCTGGGGAGAGGGGTAATTTTCTATTCATTCTACTTTCATTCTTTAATTGGATTTACTCTTTTTTAACTTACTGGTACTTCTCCCTCTTTCTCTTCTTAATCTGGTGTAAGTGTATTTTTCTGCAATACCAGACTGAACAATTTTTGTAAGTGGTGAAACAGACTTTTGAACTAATTATTCCATTTTGTATTTCAGTAAAACCTGCTACACCAAGACAATTGACAGTGTCAAAGACTAATGATAAAATTGATGTAAAATGGACTGAATCAGAAACTTTTCCAAAACATTGTTTAGATTATGAAGTTAAATATTCCAATGGTGATTTGGACACTGCTTCAACCATCAAAGTAAGTTTTCATTACTGACTTTTTTTTTTTCTATTAATCTTTTGTAATATTTGCAGTTGAAAATGAGCAGTTGCAGGTGTTGCAAGTGAATGGGTTGGGTGCCAGAGCTGGAAATGCTGTGTGAATGTAGGATGTTTTCTCTCATACCAGAGGTTTATGTTAGTGAAAGCTGTACATCAAAATTCATGCAGGTCTTATGAATCCTTCCCATAGTTTGTTAGGGCAATTTGTTAGTGTGTTAGAACAGTCTGATAAAGAAGGATTGGCCAAACTATCAGGAGATGGTGCCTCTATGCTTTTCAGGAACAGGGGCTTTGGTGCCTTGTTGTTGGGCTTTCCTGCTGTTGGTCTGTGTGGTCTCGTGGCAGCTTCGGTCTTGAATGCTGTGACCTGATTGCCCTAAAGAAAAATCAACTGCTGGTGCACACAAGAACAGAGAATCTCATACAGAAAAGCAGGGGGATAAAGACTGAGGATGGAGGGGAAGAAAGAGATGTGCACTCTCAGATACATTGATTTTTAGTGTACGTATAAAAAGCATTGAGTTCAGTGTGTGGATGGACTCGTGCTGTATGTCCATAGCCAAACTGAATGCACTGTTTGATGAGAATGGTAAAAACAGCATGATAAATTTTAAAGTGAGTGGCAGTCTTCTCCTGTGGAGCATGTTCAGTTCTACCCCAAACTTGAATGCTATTAACATTTCCCAGGAAACTGGCACTTTGGATAAAAAATCCCTTCAATCCTACCTAGTGTGTGCTCTTCTCTGTAGAGGCATCACAGAGCACTTTGCTATGGTCAAAATTATGCTGCCCTGACAAGAAGGGAAAGCAGGGTAAATCACAGATGTTTCTCAGAAGAAGGAAAAAAAAGATTAAAAAAGGCACAGTTCCAAATGCTAAGTCTTAGTTGAATCATTGATGCCAAATGCAGCATGATAGATGTAGCAGGGAATGACATTAAATCTTAGCTTTGGAATGTGCATTTAAGCACTTGTTAAATGCCCCCATGTCCTATTTTTAATGAGGTTTCATAGTCATAAAAAGGCCTTCCATCAAAACATTCAGAACACATTAGCTGCACAATGTAAATAGGCTTGTTAAGCGACTGAAAATACACTGATATTTGAACAAAGCAAATTGCCTTTTCTTTTTTACCTTAGTCTAAAATGAATTCTGTGTCAATTGCTGGCATTGATGCTAATAGCAAGTACACCTTTAAAGTGAGAGCAGAACCAAAGCACGAGTGTTACAGCAGCGGTTTCCATAGTGACTGGAGTGAAGAAAAGAGCATTGGTGAGAGCACTTGTCCCTGCATTCTGTTGCACTCTACTCTTCATCTGTAAGGCATTTTAATACCTTTTTGTCTGCTAAATAAATGGGAGTCACAGATCATCTTCTTATGTACCTGTTTAATTCTGAGTGAAAAGAGGGCAGAAGAGCTCTAGTCCTGCAGCAGCACCACCAGTCCCAGCCTGTGATGTTGTATATGTTGATAGTGGTGCCATTTGTGTAGCTGTGCAATGTCCAGTGTAGCCAGTTTTTCAGCTCTGAGTCTTGCTCATTTGCATTTTCTTGCCAAATAAATTACATTATAATCCCATTTTTGAAAAACAAGCCTGTTCTTGCCTACAAAAGTGCTAGTGTGCTTGAAAAAGCACTGAGTCTACAAGCAAATTGTAGAATTAACTAATTTGTTGTCATTATTCCTGAAAAGCCTCTCAAAACATCCCTAAGTTTCTACAATTTCTGTTTTCCAGGTGAGAAGAGGGACTCTACAGTCCATTTTGTTCTAATAATTACCATTCCATTAATAGTAGGAGTATCTACAATAATTCTACTAGTTTATCTAAAAAGGTAAATAATGATCTCCCTACATTTGCTGCTGTCCTTGTCAAGAGTGAAAGTTACTTAGAATCTGTCTGTGTCAATGTTCCCCTTTCCTTTTGTTTTGGGGAGTTAAAATAAAAAAATTACTACAGTTGCACAGAGAATGAGGGCTGGCCTGTGCTGGCAGAGCTGACTCCGCAAATTTTCTTGTACCCAAACATGATTTTGACGTGGTGATTTTTAAATTAATATATCTTTCACCTAAATATTTTCTTTTTAACTTTATGAAGGCTGAAGATATTAATTCTTCCACCAATTCCGGACCCTAGGGAAATTCTTAAACGCATGTTTGGGGAGCAGAACGAGGATGCTCAGGTTAGTAAGAAGCTATTAGGCCAACAAATCTATTGAACTGGGATCTCCAGGCTTGCAGTTTCCTTTCTCCTGTGTCTGTCTTACAATGAACTGTGTATAAGTAAGTATATCATATGAAGATTTAGTATTTACAATACTAGGAATTGTTCAAAAACAATTACCCAAAACTTATATCATCCCCCCCCCCGCCCCAAACTGTATATACTTTTCTAGTTGGATGAGTAGAATTGCATTATTCTGTTACTCAAGACTACGAGTCCCTTAAATTTGTTTCAGGTTGGGGTTTTTTGGGTGGCAGTTTTCTGATTGCCAGGCTTCTTCTGCTGAGTGGGTTTTGGTTTGAGGATTTTTGTTTGTTTGTTTCTGCAACTCCATTAAGTGACTTCTGCTGAACATTTATGCCTTTTTATTATTTATTATGCTACTTAATCATATTTATGATCCCGAATGAAGCTATTTGTCTTTGATTTCCAGAAGTTTACATTTTTAGCACTCTCACATTTATCATAGTCTGTTAACTAAGAAGTAGATCAGACATTTAACTTCTTGTTGGCAAAAGAACAAAACTAGCTATAGTTGTTTCAAGCTTTGGTTGATGAAAGACTTGCAGTGGTGCCTTATTTCGGGGCAAATAAACATAATACCCATTATGGAAACTTGTTTCTAAATAAATCTCTCACAGTAGCCCTTTATAAAAATCCTAAGAGAAGTACATTGACAAACACTAAATCAGACCTTAACATGAGGTGGTGAATGTTCTCTAAGATGTAACTCCTGGCCACAAGGGCCATAACTGTGGTAGTTGTTACACTTCATTGTTCTTTCACAAGTACTTTGTTACTGCCCCAGGTAATTTTCTCTGTGTGCTCAGTGAGAACTCTACAAAGAATAGAGTGTGTACAGGCTCAGTTCTCCATCCTCCTGCTGGAGCTTCATCTGTTGGCTGTAGTTGGAAGCACCCTTAAGGTGGGGACCAACATTCAGTTCCTCATCTCCAGAGGACATCTCTTCTGTCAGCCAGGCCCAAGCCATGGCACTGAAAAGCACAATTTCTTGCCCAGCTACCTTGGCTTTTCACCATAATACAGGGTGTATGTTGTGGCACAGGGGTCTGTCTTACAGGGTTGAAAAAACAACAGTCACCACGAGGAAATACTATTAAATATGTTGTTCCTCTCTTTCAGAGCTCTGCAAAGGATGATCCCATGAATGCTTACGACAGGTTAATTCTAGAAGAAGAAATTCATTCTTTAGTTTTAACAGAAACCTCAGAGAGCACTAATGCTGAAAAGGAAAACAGGTAGACTCTGCTTTGTCAGTGAAAAAGGAGGAAGCTGATTCCTGCTCCCATACCTCAGGTGACTGTAGATGTGAAGAGGCCTGTGAGACACTGGCCAGCTCTGACCTCACTGGGTCCTTCTCTGGTGCACAGGAGATGCACCACTAACAGTGGCTGTTCTTCCATCTCTGCCAGAAATACTCATCTGAGTTCAGTCAAGATGAGCATGTACATAATTCCATGTGACTGTGTTGTGGATTCCCTGTCCTGGCTTCAGCCAGCTCTGCCCTGTTACTTGTCACTTGCACTTGTGTTTGTGCCTCACACCAGACTGCCAGGTTTCTGGGGGGTTGTTTTATTTTGTTTTGTTTTTTGGAGCAAGCACTGTGACTTCTCTGAAGTATTTGGCTCTATTTGCAGTAGGTGAGATGAGGCTGGTTTACAGTAGATGGGTCATTATTGGCTCCACGTGGAGCTGCTGCCAGGTGGGATGGCAGAACATGGACTAACGCTGTGTGTGTGTGCCTGGGCTGGGCACTCTCTGGAGGGCACTTACAGACTGAGCTGCTTGTGCTTCCGTGCATCAGCTGGGGTCTGGTCAAATCCCACCAAAGAGAGTATTCTTTTCTTTGAAAATGTGTTCGAAAAGCCTCTCTGCTTTCCAGCTGGTATTCAGAATATTCATAGAAAAGGCTTGGTTTTGTTATCATGTCAATTGCCTGTCCTCAGATGCCTTGCCTTCATGGACTTCTTGGGTTAATTATACTTTGTTTAAAATGAGAAATCGAATTTTTTTTCACTTGTTCTGTGCAGTAGCAGATAACTGCATTGAGTCTCACCAGACTGTGATTCTACTTTGGCCATATTGGCCTGAAGACACCTGATTTTTAGCAAAGTCGTCCTGAGTCTGTCCAGCAAAAATACCGGGATGGATGCATGAGTCTGAGGAGCTGTGGTCAAACTGATTTAGCAAATGTTAGACCACTGAAACCCATGGAATTCAAAGGCTTCAAGACTCATCCTTACTGCCAAACTGATGGATCTGGGGAAGAGAGGATGACAACCTCGGCCTGTTTTCTAAGGAATAAGTTTTATGCTTTCTATAGTGATGAGACTCTGATTTGAGCTTCCCCTCTAGGACTCAGCAATATAAAACAAGGTGCTGATTTTTTTTTTAAAAAAGGCTTTCTTCTATATTTTACTGCAACAGTTTGACAGCTGTTTTTGTCATTGTTTTGTTCATTCTTTGATGGTTTTGTTTTGAGGGTTCTTAACCCAGCAAAGCTTAGCAGGTGTTTTCTGGCACAAATGTGACATTTTTCTGCTCTGCATTCTGAGCAGTAGTTTCTGCCCTGTGCTGCACGGGTGCTTACAGTGGTACCTTGATTGTGCTGAAGGAAGAAGATAATGTAATGGGGAGAAAAGGATCCATGGAAGCCCTTTATGGTTAGTGCTCAGGGATTTCTTGTTCCTTCCAGATAAGCATAGACGTGTAAGTCATGAACATAGGCAGTCTTTGCAGACTGGGAAGAGATCTCCTGGTAAGTTTTCTAGGAGCAAACTTTATAGCTACTAACCTTTTAAAGTTCATCCCACTCCATTCAGTTCATCAAACTCCATTCACTCAAAAAAGTGAAACTAAATGCTGTATTTTCAGAACATACTGTTCTGCAAGAAGTAGAATGAGTGCCATATGCTTTTTAGTTACAAATGTGCATCCTTTCTGCACTTATGTATTCCCTCCTTATCAATAAATCCAATTCTTTCCCCATTGTCCACTGAGCCTCTCAAATACAGTTTTTTCCATGCCTCTTATCCACCTTTTATTAGAGGTAGAAAGGGGAGAAGAAATGTAGCAGAACTAGCAGAACCTCTATTAGCCTATGCCTTTTACCTTGAATCAGGCTAAAAAAACTCCAACTTACAAAAATTAATAAATGAGAAAAAATGAAAATAAAGCCTCAGGATTTCAGTGAGATGAAACTCAGGTTATACAAAATCAGCTAGTAGCACTATCTGAAATTCCAGAAGTTAAGGAATAGTATGAGGGAAAGAGTAATTACATTCCTTGCCAAATTCATTCCCTCTGCCCTGCAACGTTCATGTCATTATAATGATAAATATTCCTTCAATCTACCTCATCTGGAATGTTGCTCAAAACAGACCACTAGACAAACAGAAATGTAAGATTCAAGATAAGTGAGCATAACAGTGTAATATAAAGTTTTGTAGCTTTCACCATAGCAATCTAGGAAAATCAGTACTTACCCCTAAATTCATTTGACTTTTATGCTGGTGTCTATGGCAAAACCAAAATTTATTTGCTTTTTAAAAAAACAAACAAACAAAAAACCCCAAACAAATTCATAAAGCCGGAGGAGTGGGGGAAAAAAAAAAATAGATGGAAGGTGTTAGGCCAAAAGCAAGATTTAAATGCAAAGGATGGTTTAGATCACTATAAAGGTTTTGAAGAACACTAGTTGATACACTTCCTCATGGGTTCATTTCTTGAGCCTGTGTTTCAGCATGTAAAGCAAGTGTCTGAATATACTTTCACCTTTAACATGTTTTTTTAAGGCAAGAGGGGTTTTTTTTAGCTTGAAATTATCCAAATTTTGCTATAATTTGGTTTTTTATTTCATTGCAGTTACTTGATCTGTAAATTTGTTCAAAGAGTGAATAAATATGATTGAATGCTTTTCAGTGCAATGGCATGGCATTTTGTTCTTGGGTTAAGGAGGTCAAACTGAGGCCAAAGAGATGGGCTTTAAATGAGAAACCATGTTTGAAGCATGCAGAACCCAAAGAAAAGCTGAGTTGCTTTGTCCTCTTCCCTTTCGAGAGGAAAACTCTGCCCACACCCTCAGCGTGGATGGACTGCAATGGCTGTGGATTTTTGGCTGGGGTAGTGGAACAGAGATGGAGCTGAACACCAGGCTTGGGCCTGTGCCCTTTCTGTACTCAAGACCATTCTACTTGCTGACATTGGTGTGTTATTTTAATGCTATAGAGACTTAGTAAACCATCAAACTGGAATTTGACTGAAATTGTTGCAGCCTTCCCCAATTTATCTTCAATATTTTACATCTGTGTTAGCTGCTGATGTTATTGAAAATGCCAGGTTGCTAAAGTGCTGAAAGCCATCACCTTGCCACTTGGACTCAAATCTATTCAAGTGCCAAATGAACACATTCTCAGAGAGAGAATTCTTTGTTCCCTTCAGTTCAGTGAGCAGATCATTCAAAATTAAGATATAAACCATGACATCAAAAACCAAGACTTCTGTATTTCTCTTTCACAAATCTACAGTTCTGGTGGTAATAATGACTAACAATTATTTTAATCACTTTAATCACTGTAAGTGACCTTTTCCTCTTTCCATACATTCTGTTAAATAATCTAAGCTTTCTATATTTGATGTCCTTGAAAATTTGATTAATTTTTTTTTTTGTTTTGTTTTTGTTTTTGTTTTTTGGTTTTTTTTGTGGGTTTTTTTGTTAATTTTTTTTGGTTAAGGAATGATATGTCACAGTTGAAAAGCTTTAAAGCTGTTAAGAAGTTCTAGAGGAACACAGTGAAGTATAAGCCATAGTGTTTCAGTGCTGACTGGGTAGAACTATTCACAGGTTGGGTATTTCTGTTCACTGGAAAGTATTCAATAAACTTCTGACCTGGAACTTCAAATACTCAGAATTTCCCCTGGAAAGAAAAATAATTTTTTTTCATTATGAAAAGAATATGTAACAATGATGTTTTGTTTTGTTTTGGGAGTAGGGGGGTGGAAGTCCAGATAGGGTCAGGATGTTGCGGAAACCTCCCTCCCTCTTTCTCACCCAAGTGCCGTGGTTGGGCAGCAGCAGTCCAGGCAAGGTGGCACTGGGAGGAGCAATTTTGCTGGCTACTGAAGGTTCATCAAGATGATCCCCAAATACTTTAATTTCATTCCATATTTGAAAAGTATGCTTTAGGGTAGCACAGCTTGCATTGCCAGCTGTAGAGATGCAGCTTCTAGATAATAGTGAAAATCCAAATGCAAAACCAGATTAAAATCTCTCTGCAAATTGTTGAATCAAAGTGATAGCAGGAGGCTCAGATCCCATGATGTAACTAAATCCACAGCAAAGCAATGTGGGTTTGGGTGGGTGGCACAGGGAAGAGAAACTTTCTTTCAGGTCCGGAAACTCTGTCTCAGGTTTGTAACATGTAAGAGCCTGAGAGCTTGTTGATGACTTATCGGGGGTTTTTTGGGTTGGTTTTTTCAATATGTTTTTCCAATATGCTGGTTAGGTTAATGAAATCCTTTCCCTTTGTTTGTAAACCTTGTGGTGTTTATCACTGAAGCACCTCTTCTATGACCATTTTCTAATTATTGCCAACTAGTTTTCTGAAGGTAATAATTCTGTGGGGAAAGACAATTGCTGCTGTCACCATACAGCTGAAAACCAGCCAGTGTATTCTACCAGTCTCTGCTCCTTGTTTGGCTTTTGCTAAAATACTGCAATTATTTTGATGACTCTTGCACAAAGCAGCTACAAAAAGATAACTTTCCAGTTAAGCAGGGCTTCCAGTAATCATGTTCTTAGCTTGTTGTATCAGTTTTCCTCTATTTAATTTGGCTCAAACAGCTAAATAAAATAGCAGTTTATTTGGCCAAGTGCATGATGAGATTAAAAGCTTAGCCAGAAAGATGTTTTGTTAAACTCAGGCACTGTCACTTTTTGGAATCTCAGGCAAAATTTGTAAAGCTGGATTATATGTCAGGAGCAGCCTGAACCAGGAGTTAAGCTAATGCTGTAAAAGTAGAGCTGCCTCTACATCTTCTCTGCTGAAAGAAAAGAAGAACCCAAACCCAATTAAAAATGTGCTCCGTGGTGGGAAAAAATTAGGTTGTGTAATGGGGGCATGCTGTCCTAGTGACCTACTGAAACTGATACCAGCAATTTCTGTCTCAAAGTTCTCTGCTCTGAAACAGCAGAATGGAGCTCTATTTAAGACACTTACCTATGTCATTGCCACTTCTTAACCTGCTTAGTTGTAGCAATAGAAACAAAATCTGCCTTTTTTTTTTTTTTTTTTAAATGGCAGAGAGCACCAAAATTAGCTTGTTTTGCCTGTTGGAGCTTTTCTCCCTCCTGTGCTTCAAAGCCTTTTAGCCTCACTAGTTTCCTTTCTTCACACAAAATGTCAGTGTGGAAACTTCTAAAATGCCAGCAAGGTACTCTTAAAAGGTGTGAAACTGCTTGGTCCTTTAAATGTCAAAATCAGCTACAGGGAAACCTATTCAGGTTATGGCTATTTAATGTCACACCCTGTCAAGTTCTAGAATATTCAGCTATGGACAACCTTGCCTACAGTGGCAGGTACTAAGTGAGCCATTAGCTGACATTTTTCCATAGCTGACTTTCATAGCACTTTTCTTGCATACAACACTTTGTGACTTGTTTTCCTAGGAGGTATAAAAGGTAGAAATCCTAGCAACATACCAGGCAAAGAGAATGGCATTTGCCTTTCTGTATGTGGGATTTAAAGGACTGTGTTTGAGCTTGGTTTGAAGTAAAAATCCTGTTTCTAAATCCTTGGGACCATTGGGCCATTTTATTAGGTGTGTAATAGTAACTCTTTTGTTTATGGGCTATATGAAAAATGATATTGATTATCCATTTATTAAAACTTGGGTAGGGCTGGAAGAGTTGTCAGGGCATCCCCTGCCATGTTTTCTTCTGCAATTTTTTCTACTCTTGAGTCCTTGAACATCCTTCTAACCATTCCTCCTTGGGTATAATCCACAGAGGTCATCTTCCAGATGATCAAATGGTTTCAAATGCTGACTAAAGCTGCATTTACCTGACAGATTCCTGCAAAACAGCAGTATTTGCTGTCCTGTTGCATGGTCAAGTGCTCTTAAGAAGGTTGTGGTGGGTTTTTTTGGTTTTGGGGTGTTTGTTTTGATAGCTGCATATCTATCTCCATGCTTAATTTGAAGCTCAACCTAGTTCCTTTAAAGTTTCTTGAAAAGAGTAAATATGACTGTGGAGAAGATTTCTGGAAAATCAAAACAACTTTCAAGAAGTAAAAAGGAAAAAAATGGAAAGAAACAATCCAAGAAGTGTACATATATTAATTAATTTATTTATATTCTCTGCTTTTCAGTGTCACACAACTTCTACATCATATTAATTCAAAATTAATATTATCTTTATGATCTATGACTAAGCAACTTTTATACACTCAAAAGTACCACTAACTACATATGCTCTACCTTCCTCCATTCTTTGAAATTAATGCTGAAAATACAAGAAACATGCATGTGTAAGGTTTCAGAGTACAGTTCTTTGGTCAGGTACACCTTCCACAGTAAAGAAATGTGCTCTGATGGTATTTTACCCTCAGCAGTAGCAATACACAGCAGCAAGAAAGGTGATTCCTATGACATTTTGCAGGAGTAATGATTCTCTATCTTAGTTTAACATGGCAAAACTAACAGGTTTTGACAGACTCAAGATCAAAAATACATTGGTTTTACACTTGTGTTAATAAACACCAAATGAAGTAAAACAGCAAGTGGTTTCTTTGCAGAGAGAACCTTTGCTCCAGTCTGACAGTGCTGGATTGGCAGGGAGGAGGGAGACAGGCAGAGTGGCAGAATCACAGTGACACTGCAGCACTTCTGCCTCTGAACTCCACATATTAAGTTCACTGTTAGTTAGCAGGATGGTGACTCTGCAGATTGATCAAGGGTAGTAAAATTCCAGGTCTACTACAGGCATTGGATATTCACCAGCTGCACAGAGAAAGCCTGTGCTTCCAACACTAGCAACCCATTCTGCAAGAGTAAAATATCTCTCCTTTGCAGCTTTTATCATGAAAAATTTCAAACACTTGAGTAAAATAAAATTATATACGTTACTATTTTAAAGACGTTATCTACATTCCACATAATTCTGATATTTCTTTTAGAGTTAGGAAGTCCTAACATATAGGATGAAATGATTAATGCTATATGTTTAAAGTGTACTAAGCAGTGCAATGCCACAAACAGCCTTTGGCTGCATTTCTATGGCATGGGATGGAAGGAGGTGGCTGCACCATCTCAACAATGTGGCTCTGTGACAATGTCAGCCACATCAGTCCTTTTGTACAAAGATAATTCCTTTAAAAATTGCCTTAAAAAAAGAATGGTTTCATTAAAATCAGACTTCGATCTGAAGTATTGTAAATAAAAAACACTGGCTGACACAGTCAGCATGGCTCAGTTTGGAACATGAAGTGCTGTGTGACTCTCACTCCAGAGCAATGGTCTGTCACCTTCACCAACCCATAAGCAGTACAATGGCACAAATAACACTGCAAGCAACACCCTACTCTTCTTGGGTTGGTATCTTTTCATTTGCCTTCTGTGGCTACTCTGAAAGGCACAAGTTGACAAATATTGCTCCAGAACTAATACTTCTGATTCATATCAAATAGACAGATACAATACAGTCACATTTAATTGACTTTCAGTCTCTGTGCAATTTAAGTTAAACTATTCTCCTTAATATATTTTTAAATAGTAAACTACACTAGAAAGACACAATAATTTTATTAATTTCATTACTTTTTATCTGAAGTTGCCTGTGAACTTGTATGTAACAAAATCAACTACATTTCTCTGTCAAATTATCATTAACTGAAGATAGGGCACAGACTTTAAGTACTTAAGGACAAAGTCCATTGCCCCCAGGGCAAACAAGTGAGCTACCAGTTGAAAGAGGTAATCCCCAATTACCAGCAGGCTGCTAAAATGTGCCTAAGAATACACCTGTTCCTATAAATCAACTCTGTGGGCTTTGGTCAATAATGGTACAATTTACTGGCAAGTTTCCGTAACTCTTTCTTCTCAAAGAACTAAATTGAGAGCAGCATTTCAAATGGACAAGTAGTCAAATTGCAATGACCTCCTGCTTGAAAACAATTTTGTAAGAATCCAGTTCTTTATGTGATTTGAGGCTGTTTAAAAGGGGAGAAAAATGTGCTACTTGATTCTGGACCAGCAGGAGCCAGTCGCTCCTTAGTACAGGTAAAATGTTGGCAGAATTTTGCAGTCTTTTGCTTGTGTGGAAGTAGCAGCTTCTCATAGTTGCTGAACTCCTTCATGTACTCAGAACATACCTAAAAATGACATGGCAAACTGTGTATCCTGCCATAATCAGCACTTCTTAAAGACAGTTTTTCTCTTGCAAAGCTAGAAGCAAGTTCCAATAAAAAAATTTCTTTCAAAAAATACTTCATTATTCTTATTAATGAATAAAATATGTTAAAAATGTTTGGATGCTATACTTACTACCTAACACTCTAGATACAAAAGCAGACATATAAAAACATACCACCTGACCTTGCCCAGGTGAAAAGAACTGAAAGTGTTTTCCTGGATCATGGTACTAAAGGCACCATGGTATTTAAACCCTTTCACAGTAAGCTTCAAGCCTAAAGAGCAGTTAGGCTGCCTCTGGCAGCTTTCACTAAAAAAGATCATTGCAGAACATCAAAATTCTAATCCTCAAAATTACTTGAATTTCTAGGCTACATTTTTATCACAGCCCGTTAATTCTTTTGCAAACACTGCCTTAAATATTAGGAAAGCTTGCCCCTCTTCTCATTTGTCACCCACATATATACATTTCCTGTGTATGTTTGTGCACAGGCAAAGAAAGACAGCTGACAATCACTTTCACTCCTTGGTATACTGCCAAATGATCAGCTCACTGTACTGCCTATTCATCCTTCTTGAGCATCAGGGACCAAGACATTGTGTAATCTGTTTCAAGACTGAAAAATAAAGGCAACTATTGTCTTCCCCATTTACATGGATGACCATTACAACTGCCCTAAGAATCATGGTTTCATATTTGTGTCTGGTAGTTCTAGAAAAGTGCAATGTGTAGAGGGTGTATTCAACTTACAGTAATTTTATTTCCCTCCTTTTGAAGAATATGCATTTGAAAATTAAATTATTAGACTGGATCCAGCACATCGGGTTCCACTGTCTTGTAGATTTTGCTCAGAAAGACTTCCACCTTATCATCACCCAAGTGACAGATGTCCAGGATGCAGATAACATGTTTGCCATCAAGCTCCTTTGCTGCTTTTACAATTTCATCTAGAAGGTAAGGAAAGGTGGTAGTAAAAGGTATTTGCTGTATACTCTGTATACAATAAAAAGGTGCACAGAAATAATAATGTTTTCCATAGAGTAATGTGTGTATGTTCAGCCTTCTTTCAGTGAAAAATTTTATTCGTAATTTCCATCACTAGAAATGACAGCATCAGAATTAGATATGAGTTTGTGGTTTGGATTAAAATACTGTCTTCAGGATGAGAACAGCTCCAGCAAAAACTGCCTTGAAAGCTCAGTATTACAGCAATTTACTGAAGGTAGTGAAATAGAATTCACATCTCTTTCACTGAAGAGGTGTACAATGTCTGACCTACACCAGAGATTTCTAGAGGATTAACACTTGTACTGAAAGATAAACCAAGAAATGATAAATGAGTAACGTCAGTGAAAGGCACTCTCACCTGAAAGAGGAAACGTGTCATGAAGCCTCCCACTGCCAGTGGCTTTTTGCTGGCATGCAGAGAAACAACTCATACAAGACAATAATGTGTCATTCTGAATGTCTTCTAGTTGAAATAAGTGGGGATTGTCAGGGCAAAACAGCGGGAGAAAAGCAACATCCATTGCTATGTCATGGTTTATACCTGTTGAAGAAAAATATTTTATGTTAGCAAAACACTGCATATTCAACCCATCAGTAACTTTGTGCACCACTTCTCTTTCTTTTAAACAAACAATTGAACTGATTTTTATTTACATATTTTTAGTTAATAACAGATGTCTAAAAATATGTTTCTATATATGATTATACACAAGCACATTCAAATTGATAAGATGTTATGGAATACTATGGTTTAAAGTTAACAATGCTGATAGTTCAGAAAAAAATAAACCTTAGAAGCCATTTCATCCTCCTTTTAACTTCATCCACAAAGGCAGAGAAATGAACTTTACAACCAGTAAAGTGTGCAATGCAGGGCTCCTTTCATCTTCAATATCACATTGGCAGTCCCAGGATTCTAATGGCTTCAAATACCGAAACATCTCAGCAAACGTCCATTAGCAAATAATGAAAACTTTTAAATTATGAGAACCTAACATGAACATTGTTAAGCAAGGCAATTGCTATCTCCTTTTAATGGGAAAACAAAATCAAACAGATTAATATCCCTCTAGAGATCTAGAGAACAGATACACATAAACTTGCATATTTATATTTTAATAAATAAAAATCAATCAACTGACACTTCATGTTAACCAGAAGCAGCACAGAGCAGTTAATGAGTATGGCTAAAATACAGCCCTTCATTTTCTGCCATGGAAGGAAGGCACTTTAGGAGCAACAGTAAGAAAAACCCACTCAATGAGAATAATGCTGAAAAGCATTTATAGTTCTCTTTTTCCTTTTGAAGAACACTAACTTGTTTCGATAAACACGTCTCCAGCAGAAAGTCAGCTGACAAGTGCAATTGAATAATCTGCCTGATTATGTCAAGTTGAAATAGGAAACAGGACCTATTTCTAAGTGAAATAATCAATAGTTTAAGGACTACCCACATTCTTCAAATGACACTCATAAGACTATAAGAAAACTGAAATTATACAAAAAGTGATTCTAGAAACAAGATATTCAGGCATTTCATTGAAAGGTATGTTTAATGAGAATAAAAATTACCCTAAATGAGGACTCTAAAAAAATTAAAATATCAGTAATTTTCAAACTTCAGGAAATACTCAGAATCAACTGATTTCTTTAGAGAAAACCATTCCGTTTCTGGTGAACTTACACTTGTCTTGCTGAATGTTTTTTACAAGGCAAGCTACTTACCCAGAACTGTCACTTCATAATATCCAAGGCCATTAGCACTTTTAAAGTCTTTGAAGTTTTTATCTGTCCTGTCTTCTATTGGCTGGTGTACTGCTGCATAAAGGTTGTACTGTTGCATAAGTAAGTCTTTGTGCACATAATCAAATTTACATGGGATACTCTCTGGGAAAATTTTGCTGTGATGAAAATAATTCATTAACTTGTCTTTCACTTGTGCCCACAGGTCACTCTGCCAGGAATCACAAGTTCTTCCAGTCTCTTCAGTTTCAGGTATATTACTCACTCCTTCTTGATCTATTACAAGCACAGAAAACGTTTAGTTGCTTATATGCTTATATAATTGTATCACTCCACTGTTAAATAATAAATAATTTTCATTAGAACATTTCAATTATGAAGACACGACAGAAATTAAAAGAGCCAAGAGAAAAATTTGAGGTCTTAAAGTGCTTCTGAGGTACTAAACTAACTTAAAACTTGTATAAAGATACACTGAGAATTTATTGCCCATAATGGGGAACAATGCAGTGCTGTCCTTACAGCCATCCCTTAGAACACAGCAGGGAACACTGAGTAGAATGACATTGATGATGCATTGCTACAGTGGCTCCCCAGAGGCTGATGCAGCCAGACGTACAGAGGAACTGTCTTAACAAAGGTTATAAGGATATCTTTGTTGCCTGGTTTGGACCTGAAGAAAAGAAGTAGTCTTAAGCCTCCTAAGGTTAATACAACAACTATTTGCAACATACCTGTGCAGTACTGCAAACTGTCTGACACAGCCTGTCCATTTTTATCTTGCACAGAATGTCCAAGCTGATATTCATCCAAGCTATAAAAAGAAAGTTATAGTGTGTATATATTTATTTATTACCTAATTAACCTAAAACTCTATGCAGCAGAAGACACATTTCTAGTGATAAATGATACAAGCTCGAGTGAATGAGCTGATTCCTTATTGAGAGTTGTATACAGCAGGTTGACACAATGAGACCTCCTGTACTCAGTAAATGAACTTAGCTCAGGACTAGTCCTGCCAGTTCCTGGCTTTGGGAAACGGATGGGGAGGGATTTTACACTGACAGCCCGGTGTCTGCTGCCCTCTACCAGCACCTGGCAGAAATACCATGTGTGACACAGCCAAACATCACAGGTGACCAACAGGTGACTCGACCACAAAAACCTGGTGCTCAACATGCGGCTGCACTGTCCTACCATCCCCTTCAGCACCCAGAAACAGCATGAATGGAGCCACGTCACCACTACGGAATCCAGAATGACAGAAATGCCTGATCTGTATCTTCCTCTGGACGTACTGTCCTGTTGCAATGGCCAGCTCAATGAAGCAAACTAGGTATTTCTTAGACTTCCTTTTTTTAACCATAAAGTTTTGAATTAATGGTAAGACACTATTCTTTATCAATCTCTAATAAATTACCTAGGATATTATGCAGGAGAAAAACACGAGGCACTCTGCAAGCAAACATGGTAAAATAAGCTCTTTAGGCCCATTTATTCCTTTCTTCTTTGATCCATTCCTCTTATTAGAATAAAACTCACCATGATGTCTGAAAAAACTTAGGGAAAGGACTATCTTGATTATCTTGCATCAGAAACAACTGTAACAGGTAAGACTTTGTTAAGGTACCATTAAAATTCCAGACTATCAAAGTAGTGAATAATAACTACAATATACAGACAGTAAAAAAGGAATCAAAGATGAACATTTAGTGGATCATACTGTATTTCATAAGGATTCACAGGTTTTAAAAAGATTTTTTTCTATTTCATACAAGGGTGTGTCTTGAAAATTCCATGTCAACATCTCCTAACAAATGGAAAATATCTAAAATAGTATCTAGGGAAAAGATAAAAGGAAATACACTCTGGGTTTTTAGTATGAAAGTATATTTTATGAAATGCACTCTCATCATGGATATATTATCACTGGAGTGATCTCCTTGTGATGTCCAAATCTAGGCACAAAAGAATCCTCACTAAAGCAGTACAACCTGTGCAATTACTGCCCACAAAATTAATTTTCACTTTTGAGAGCTGGACCTGGTGAACATAAAATGAAACCCCAGTACAATGTTAAAAAAGGCTTGCTCAGAAACCAGTGTGTCAAGTTAGATACACACCAACTTCTCTCCTCATTAGAGCACAGGATTAAACCAAGTCATACTGGTGACAAGTGGGTACCATGGAAAGTGGATATCACATGGTTTTTTTTCTTTTAAAGTTGTCTAGTTTTGGAAGTGAGTAGACTCTGATTCAAAGCAAGTAGAGCCTCAGGAAAATATGAAAAAACTTGTCATGATTCTTCCCCACTTCTTTCACAGATCTGCAGCTGGGATAATTTCTGCCTGCCCAACACACTATTTCTCCAGGTTTGCTTTGTGCTGGATGTGTTACTTGAGCTAGGCTCGTAAGGGAAATGACTTGTCTCTACACACAGTCCATGAGCTTCTTTGTGAGCCACTATATCTGCAATGCACCTGAGGCCACCCAAATCCTTCCATTTACTGCAATATGCTCCTGCTGTTGTACACCAAACACCTTCAGCCTATTTTACCCATGCCAGCTCTAGGAGAACTTGTGCCCTGCCAGATTTGCTGCTCCCAGCCTGCATTCTGCAGGCTCCCCTTTTTACAGATGCCCACTTGCAAAAAAGCCTTTATTCACTATTTTCAGATACATTGATAATCAACTTCTTAGTCATTTTACTTTAAAGTACTGTCATCAAAAATAACATCAATCAAAATTTATGGCAGGTCAGTATTTTCAGAAACTATTGGGAAAATAAGTATGTCCCATGCTTCACACCTATTTCCTAAGCACTGAGACTAAATGTGATAAATGAAATGAAGAAAGAAAATAGTTACAACTCACAGCTATGCCCAAACAATGCAAGGAAGTTAAGGGCCTCAAAACAACACAACGAAACATCCTACTCACTCATATAACTGGTAAAACTCATTTTATAGACTGGCTTGAAATGAACAAAGTGTTCTGACATCATTGTGGTAAACACATCTACCACAGCAAGTAACAGAGAGACTAGACAGCCTTTTATGATAACTTGACAAGTCTTCACAAATTGATTTTTGGTATCTACTAATTTCTCCCTGACAAATTCTGATTTATGTGAAAAAGGGTTGTGAAGGAAACATCACATTCCGTGAAACTTTTGGTCAAGGTGAAGTTCCCTATATTACAGAGTGCCCATCCCCTAGCTGTTGACATCCATGGGAAGGACAAAAGGGTCTACATGACAAAAATATATGGAAGTGGAATTGCAAGGATAGAAGCATGCAAACAAAGTTAATTTCAAGCAGTGTGGAGTGGGAGCATGTAGTGCAGCAGCAATTCCATAGTAACATGCTAAATTTAAAAAGATTTAAATTCCAAGAAAAATACTGTGTTTTTTTTTTCACTTTCACATAAAAATAACCCTTTCTGAAATTCCTGATCTTTCCTCATTCACAATCATTTAATTCTCTAGAAACTAAATTACTTTGGAGTACATTAAATGCTTAAAAGTACCATTATGTGGAAGATCTTTACTAGCAAGGATATAAATATCAACAAAAATACTAAACTACCCAGTTTCCTTATTCTTTCTGAAACCTTTAATAATGAGGTAGTTTACCTCAGAAGTGCAGGAACTGTGGCTATCAATAAAAAGCCTCAAAATAAGCTCTTACTGCTTAAAAAACCCAAAAATGCAACCACGTGCTGAAAATAACATACAAAAAACTTGATGCAGAATAGTTTAAGTTAGAATATGTACTTTAAAACATATCTCTAGCATTGGACTCAATGATCCTTGTGGACCCCTTCCAACGCAGAATATTCTGTGGAATACATGTTAAAACTACTGTTGCTATTTCGTCAGCATATTAAAGTATCTCAGTGAGAGCTGACATTCTGCTACATCTAAGGAACAGAAGACAATGCAATTTTAAGGTATGTCAGCTAACTTTCTATTTTTCTTTGGCAATTTGGAGAATTCAGCACAATTCTACAGTCAGTTACAGAAATACACGAGTTACCTTTTAGTTACATAGAGTGAAACAGCTTTCCATAATCCAACACAGACTTTTCTCCTCCTTTAGCTGGGGTTCTAGCACTAATGGCATAGAGTGGACACACAGGTAGCGAGAAGAGTAGCAGATTGAGAAAAGCAGAGAACAAGGTAAACATGCCTTAACTTCTGGCTTCACCTATAAGAAATGGGGAGAAGACATTCTTCCCATCCTCCCCCCCACCCTGGAAAAAGTGGAACATTTCTCAGCAAGCAAAAGAAAACAGGATTCCTTACAGTCAAGGAAAACCTCTTGGTTTTCCTATGGATTTGTACCACAAGTCCCTGGAAACTCCTGCACCACTTGTAGAACTGACCTTAAAGCCAGGTGATGCTTTTAATGAACCAGTTGCAAAGTCAGGTGACCATTTCTCCTAGAAAATGCAGTTTCGACCAAAGAGACCAGGAAACAACAGACACATGGGTTCAAAAGAGCCATTTAACCCACAGAAAAAGCTGTTGCAAATTAGCTTCCAATAAATGTGTTTCAAGAAAATAGGCATTCTTGTAGGGGAGCAATACTGGCAGAATGGTCAACAACCTTGATCAGCTCCCTCATTACCACTGTTGCCCTATTCCTTGCACCATGATGCTTCAGTTTAGGGGGGAAAAGGAAGAGATGCTAAAAGTAAACCAAAAAAGCAAGTGAGCTGTGTATGTAGCCATGACAGAAATCCAGATCACTGCCAAAATACACAAATATCCTAAATTACTGACACCAATGAGTTCAAACATTCAAGTTGCTCATGTTCTGTCTGGAAAAAGTGACAAGAATTTATGGCCCTTAAACAAAATGCACAAAGCTTGTAGCCCCAGGTTTACAAATAAAAGCACTCATTCAGCTTTCTTAATAATTTCATATTTGTAGTTATTTCGGTAGTTTCCAGACTTGACAGGGCTCTGGATATGAAATTCCTATCCAGACTTCAAAAAAACCCCCACCTTCTCTGGATCCAAACTGAGCTATGTAACAACTGAGTGCTGGGGAGTGAAAGGAGCCAGGGAAGTGGCTTCCCAGGGACAACTATACTTACATCTCTATAGCATCAAGAAAAATTTACAGCTCAGCCACCACCAGAAAATCCATTAATTATCATGATGAACCTCTGTTGCTATATATTCCCTTAGTAGTAGTAGTAGCAATATAAGATGTTTAGTAACACGCTCAAAATTGTGTTTCAGATATATTTAGAGTCAGCGCAGACAAGTGAATAGAAAATATCAAACTCTACCCTGATCTGTTCTTTCATTTCACTTTCATAGAGATTCCTGATCTGTAAAATTTTACTTGAAATATTTTTGTTTCATTATTGCAATTATTCAACAAAATTAATTTCACATGACTTACCCAAGTTTTCTTCTTACAGTCCGTGTACAATAGGGGTAAGATGATACAGGACTAACAGATGTACCTCCCCTTAAAGTAGGAAATTCACCATTATTTTTCAGTATCTATCTAAATGGAAATTCACAAAGCAAGGGACTTTGATGTTTTTCTTTCAGGCAGAACTAAACTAAGACACTAAAATGCTGGAAGTTTTCATATGGAACAGAATCCACTAAGTTTGCTATAACACTGCCAAGACAGAACTATTCACCAAGGTTTCCTTAATTCCTTTCATTCAATTCTAATTACATTTAATTTCATTTTCCCTCTAGATATTCACCCTCTTCACCCCCTTGACTGAAAAGTCAAGAAGAAAAATATACCCTTTATAATATGAAAAATCCACAGCAAAAAACCCAGATGTGATGGGCCTAACTTTTGAAACATTCCATGTGTCAATGTATACACCAGGCTCTCAGTAGTGAGTATGGGTGTACTAGATTTTACACAAGTGTTGCAACAAAGGGCAATCTTATGCAAGTAGTTACTTTACTCCTGAATCTAACATAGTTGTGTCAGACAAATTACAAGTTATTTGGAGCCCTTAGGCTAGCACATGATCACCATCTACTTTTCTGACAGCAAGTTACAGCTACATGCAGTACACCCCACTACCCAAAATCAAAAATGAGGTGTGTTTGAAATTAAGGAATAGGTATACCTGATTCTGCATTTTCAGTCAAGATATCTGATTTCTTCACACCACTGTAACTGTTGTTTGTTCCACAGCTATGTCACTAA
This sequence comes from Chaetops frenatus, assembly GCA_013400775.1. NCBI lineage: Eukaryota > Metazoa > Chordata > Aves > Passeriformes > Picathartidae > Chaetops > Chaetops frenatus. The sequence goes on along the minus strand of VZTR01027100.1, from coordinate 676,277 downwards.
ACTACATTTGGTTCAAGTATTTAACTACTTTTATTTCCAATCCGTGAGCTTAATAACAAAATACTATAAATACTAATCAAAAGAGAGCACTGCAAACCTACTTTAATTAATCCTTCATTAGCATGAACAGTATAATTATCATCACCTGATGCTAGGAGAAGTACATGACTACATTTTAAAGATTAAACTATATATGCTTTCAAAGCTTTCTTATGTATTTTCTACAGCCTGGGCTGCGGCCTAATTACTGAAAGAACTTTTTAGAAGATCCACCACATAGTCATAGAGAGCTTACAGTTCTGCATCTCTCCTGAAAGTGCGTGTTGTCTTTCTCCTGACTGAACTCCCCTTTGACAGCAGAGTTTGGTGCTGATGTTCTCCAGGAGTGCAGGGTGGCCCCAGAAAAGACTTAACTTCTTCATTTTTTTCCTTGTCAACACAGTCTTCTTTGGACACAGAAGAACTTCCAAGAGACTGAGAAGTATCTTTCTGCAACAACAGATAATTGTTTAAGACTTCCAATGCACTTAAAGCTATTGCTTCCAACTCAAAAACCTGCAAATTTCTGACAGTCACCTTATATCTAACAGAAATTATCTTCCAATGATATTAATAAAGTAAATTCTGTCAAGAAAGTGACAAGTGAACATGTTGCAGCAGTTGCCTCCCACACTCCAATTTACATCATTCGAATTAGTAACTTTTAAATATTTACAAATTTTACAGAGGACTGACAAAATACTTTCAGAGAAGCACTGAATCATTGCTTTTTAAAATTTTATTCTCAAAAATCAAATTAAGAGACAATGTAATTAGGTTCTGAACTCAAATGCAAAATTCTCCATTCTAATTACAATCATAGCTACTTAAGTGCCATGGCATTAACTCACACACACTGTACCTGGACATGTTCCCCTCCTAAGGCTTCTTCTGCTGCATCACTACAGCTTTTGTATCTTATGGCACTAATTATTCCCTGAACAGCAATTTGCTTGTGTTCTCTGTAGTGCAGGTCTTCAATCTCTTTCCTTATTTCACCTATGGGTTTCAAAACTGATTCAACTGCAAAAAAGAAATTTCCAGAATCAAGTTTCAGAGAAATATAATACCAAAATCCCTGAACACAAGAGTTTAAAAAAGATTTTTTTTTACTAAATATTAAATTGATTTAAACTTATGCTTTGAAAGAATTCTAAACCTTTTTGTTATCCACATCACATGGAAAAGAATTAAAACTATAAAACTTTTTCGCTCATAAGCATCTGTTAGTTTGCATTATCAGACATCACGATTTCGGTTTCAGGTGAAATTCCCAGTTCAATGTATCCTTCAGAATAACTGTTTTTAATTTTGATTTAGCAGAATATTCAGAGTAAAACTTCTGGTATGTGTAGTTCTTGTAAGGTTCTACAATTCTCCTGCAGCTAACAGTGTGGTATTTCCTGTAAGGTGAGGATGTAGCCTATGAAACATTGAGTCACCAAAGTTTTTCTTCAAGTAAGACTGACTGAAAAAGGTCACAAATCTTACAGATATTTGATATATGATACCTTCATTGTTTTTACAGTATTTCAAAAAGCTATCAGGAGGTCGTGGAAAAGGGTAATAGCCACCGATGACAGTTTTCTTTATTTGATCAGCTTCACTTTGCAATTTTGTCCACTGAATGAAGTTTTTCACTTTGGCATCCTTGGTGTATGGCTGGCCCTTGTGCCACCCTTTAGAAACAAAAATAATCAGGTATCAAAACCAAAGCGAGTTACTGAAATATGTTCTCATTTTAAAACTCCCCTGAACACTACATAGAACAAACAAAGAAAATCTTGACTAGAGAGTACAAAAGATGTCTTTTGTCAAGAGTGTTTTACAAAATGAGTACCTTGAATTCCTCGACTTACATTTGACACGGAAAGTCAGACAAATGTTAAATAATGGAAAAAAATAAAACAACTAGCAAAAAAGGCTCCTAGAATATTAGGAAAACTGCAAGTGTTTTTTAATGTTTTAAGTAAGTGGTAATCACCACTGCTATCCTATCAAAAGGTTAACAGTCTGAAAGAATTAGTAAACATATATCTTAACCTAGAAATCTTTCTCTTAAGATAGACTCATTTTAATGCCTCACAAGAATGCCAATTGCCTTTTTCTTTTTTGCCACGGTGTTTCATTATTACCTCATAGTCTGCGCTGATTATTTTGGTGTAAAATTAAAATACCCTATCCAAAGTAATAACATAAGAACTATATAAAAATAGAAGTAGTTTAAATTACCTGTAATGAATATTTGACTTTCATTTGAAGTTGTAAGGTAAACTGTCCTGAAAGGATTCTCAGTGAGGCCCCGGATCACTCTCATCTGTGTACACACCAAGTATGTCACTGGAGAAAAAAAAATCTTAATTTTTTTTTCCTGATAGTTCATTGATTTTAGAATGGCAAGACTGACACACACTGGAATAATTTTATTAAGTACTCTAAACAAGACAATTTAGTTCTTGACTCTACAAATGTTTCAGCATGTTTTGAGTCTCTATTACAAATTACCATACGGACATGCAATTAAATCTTCAATTTAATTTCAACATAGATACTAGAACTAAAACATGAGATACTTCATGGAGTAGGATATAATTGAAACAAATAGTACAAATATTGGTATTAGATGGCTGAGTTTCTTAAGCATAAAAAGTGTAAAATCATGAGAAATTATGGCATGCTACTGCAAAACTTCTAAACAGAGTTCAAACTCACTCTTTTGTTAATATCTCAGTTAAACACTAGAATGTCATTCTTTCCCACTTCCCCAGAACACTCAAGATGAGTGCAGCCATAATCTCAGCAGGACTGTGCAGCTGGTACTGCATCAAATGATATTAAAAAATGCCCATTGAAATCAACCAGTGTTAAAAAAAGGATGAGTGCTTGGAGGAGGAGAGAAAGAAGGCAAGAAGAAATATTTAAAGGTCTTTTTAAATCCTGCATTAAGAATTCCCTAGTTTGAAATTTATTTGTATTAGCTCATGTGTGATAACTAGCACAGCTGGGTGATGAATACTGTTTGGGCAAAAAACACTCGTTCAAAGAAACGAAGCTTTTCCACTTTCACCTCTCTCTTCATTCAATCCTCCTTAATTATTCCTGTCTATAAAAAAACAGGTATTTACAGGTCAAGAGGAGCAAGAGATTTGACCAGCTGCTGCCTTTAATTGCCTCTTGTGCAAGAGATGTTGCCCCAGGTGCTTTTTAACTTTCTGTGTGAAATGAGTAAGATCAGAGGAGCATCAGGACCAGCTGTCCGTCTAATTCTTTACACTGACAGACTGCAATTTTTAAGGGTTTCAAGTATTTAAACTATTTTTTATTTTTAAATTTTAATTTCTGATCAATTATCTTCTGCTTGAGGAGATAAATCATGGCATTTCTTTATTCAGTAGCAACTGATCTCAGAATTAGAAATTCGCAATGAACTAGAAAAACATTATAAATAATTATAAGTAAGTATTATAGAGAGATAAATACTTGGATGAATACGCTCAAACACATCTGGCTGAGAAGTTGCAAACAATTCCAGGATGAATGGTTGGTCTGAGGTTCCATCAATGGCATGTGCCCAACGATAGAGCCAGAAGTCTTCACTGTGTTCTATAGAAACAAATATTAAGAAAAATGTATAAGCATTTACTTAGAAATTTAGAAACTATTTGATAAATTCTAAAAGTCATATTTATAGAAAAACCTCTTTTTCTGGCTCGCTCAGCCCTTCCTACAAATGTCACAAGACCAATAACATCACAGGAATGATTGTGTGGTAAGTCATCCAGCTCTGACCTAAAACCAAAACAGAAGAAAGCTGGGTAAGCTTTCTCAGAAACTGTGCAAAAAGCATTTCCAATTAACGTTCACTGTAAGTTAGTGTAATTTAAGTTCCAGTTTGATAACCAACAAAATTATATTTTACCTTGTGATAAACCTATATTTAACTTCAGGTAATCCCCACTCTGGCTTAACCATTTCTTCTGGAATAATACTTATTTCAGTAGGAGGATCTCGAACATTAAGGCTAATTTCTGACAAAGAAAAAAAAGTCAGTAACATTTATGGCATGAATACAAATTATCATTGTCCTCCTCATCATCATTGTTATAATAATAATATAACAAAAATAACAAGAACTCATAGAGAAACCAGGGTAAAGTTTCTTAAATATTCCAACTTTGTGAAATTATTAACCAATTTCTCTGAGTTCAGGTTTTCATCAAAATAAAGTAAGGAATTCAGGTACAACCAATTAATTTTATCATCTGAGTAATGTTAAACTTTCCAATTGCCTACATGAGCCAACTAGTCCAATCCAGACAGTATTTTAAGAGAAACTAATCCAACCATACTGATTAGATACAAAGTACTTTTTACACTAGCTTTACTGTCAAATGTCAGTAAGGTCTGAAACTGATGTGCAGGCAACAAAAACAGAACTAGCACATGAGCACTTCCATGTGAAATCCTTCCATCCTGCCAGTTCAGATGATAGATAGGATAGAAATATACCATGGCCATGGAGGAAAACAAAAGGTCTTCTCATGCCTATTCTATAGTACCTGAAAATTTTAATTTATTAATCAGACTGTTTAGATGCTGAATTACAAACACGGTGGAGCACCAGGGCAAGCAAGGCATTCCTCAACCACATTAAAAAATACAGCAGGAATGGCTTCAGCTTCTAGAATACACAAGGCAGTACTCCATGGTCTCATAACAGGACAAATCTTGCTGGTATCTAGAAGACAGATTCTGATGAAGTCTCTTGAGTTTGAGTAAGGGATTATTCAAATAATGCACCCAGAAAAGTAATTAGATATAAGTAATGCATACCACTGTTTATGTAATTCTATCTGGTGCTTCACCCTGGCAGCACAATGTTAGGAAGGTCTTATACTTCAAGTCAGATCCTCTACTTAGGAATACTCTCTAGGCTTCTGCTTTCTAGAAAGGTACTTGGAGGACAATTGTGGTTTTGCATATGGTCTTTTAGGACAGTACTGCTGAGAGAATTCCTGAAACAAAACTTTCCCACGCGTCAAAAATATCTCTCAATTGTTTCATTATTTTGAAATTAGATGAAAGTCATATACTTAAGTCAGGATTATACCCTGGGATGAGTCAGGAGCTAATGTCAGTCCAGGCTGTTACCAGTGCCACACAAATGTAGTGATGTGTGAAATTGAAATGTGCACGCTGCCTGGCAGTGGAATTCAAAGCATTGGTACTAAGTTCCAAAGGTTTTAGGTCGTGAAACAGCACCTCTCAGCATGTCCCACAAAGCTGCAGCTGCAAACAGGGGCCAGCAAGGCTGAGCCCACTCCACAGAAGTCTCGGGATGGGCCTGAAGCAAAGCACCTTGCAGGACTCTCAATTTGGAAACCCTTTAATACTGGGGACTTGATAACTCCCCAGACACACTGTATGATATTTGCAGGTGAATGGTTCTAAGGACACACTGGAAAGTTGGGATTTGATGGAATTACAAATGAAAATAAATGAAGAAAAAAGTAATTGTTACTTAAGCGGTTCAGTGTACTTGAAACCTGAAATATTGCTCCACATTGGGCATATAGAGAGATACTTAGTGAGGTAATAAATATCAGTTCACCTAAACAAAAAAAAACCCAAAAAACCCCCCCCCCCAAAAAAAACCAAAACAACAACAACAACAACCAACCTCATGCAATGGAAGTTGCAAAAAATCCATGTTACAAATGCTCTAGATTTTTTTTTCTGGATATTCTGTTCTCTTGAGACTCTCTTCTTATAGGACATATGGTCATACCATCCATCCATGCACTATGGGATTATGTGAATTCACATTAAGACAAAATTCCCTGCTTTGTGCAAAGAACTGAGATTCTGTACATACTTTTGCATGAACCAAAGATTTACAGTTTCTGCAGTTTATCTGTGGTCTGAAAATACACCATGGCACTTTCCTATGGAGTGACTTCTATTCCATCCATTATCCCAATTACCCTTTACAGCCCAGTGGCTGAGTTGGCCATTCTGATCTCTTCGGTACCGCTTCTACCCCAATAATGCTTGTAAGAAATGAGAATTGCAGAGTGAATTAATCAGGCCATGAAAATGTAGAGATATTTTCCCATAGAGAAAGTCACTTCAGATGGCATATTCTAGTCTCTCTTCTTTGCACAGAATGGTTTTGTGGCAATTATAATTGTTTTAAGGATTGGCTTGTAATTGTCATCACCTTCCCTCACAAAATTCCATTCCTGGCTGAACATTTCTATCTCCTGCCAAGTCATCACAAATATTTCTGGCAGTGAAAATATTGCTTATTTTTGTGCACAGTAGCAACTCCATTAGGAAACTGTCATTGTCAATAAGTTATACGTGCATCATCCTTCACCAACATGCATATTGTTTCAAGAAGTTAGGTGAATTTTCTCAATGTTGGCTGTCACTTTGTTCTGAGTATAAAAGCCGAAAACGGGAAAGAGTTCATGAAAGTGAAGAAGGAGGGAAAAAAATCCCGAAGTTGATCAAATTCCAGTTTGAAAAGGCCATTACTCTTATACTGTAGGACTTGTATTTTTGTAGTATAGCTCCTTTGAGTATCTGCCACACTAAACAACTGGCAAGTAAGAAAATGCTTTTTCATAGCCAAGGAATATTCTTCATACACACACTCCCATGGTGATACTCTTCCAGCACACAGAAGTGCAGATACTCTGGGCCTTAACAGTATACACTAAAATTTAAAGTCAGATGAGGTGATAATGTCCTTCAACGACATGGAAGAATGTGTGAGCAGTGCACAAGTGATATGTGTATTATTAAGCAGGAAGTAGAATCAGATGAAAATTCATTACCAGAGGCCTATCTTTATAATCTCAGCTCCTGATCTCAGGGATTCTTTTTATTTCTGTAATAAAGGTTTTAACTAATCGTGGCAGTAAACTTTGTAGACGTGATTCAAATATAAACAGAGAACAGCAAGAACTTGGAGGCTCAGACACCTTTCAGAGGTACTAATTAAGGATTTATACCTTATCAATTAGTCTCAGCAATGGATCACTTTCTATTTTATTTCTATGGAGAATTACTTTGCACAGTTGTATTTCATTGATTCAAAATAGGTTTCTGCAATACTTAACCAATTGTAGCAAATCTCTTCATCTGTGAATCCCCTGGGGTGGGGTGTGTTTTAAACGGGTAACTGGTTTTGATGGCATACTTGTCAAGGAGGAGCACTGTGCCAACCTTCATACTGTGATACCATTCAGGACACAGGGAATTCCACAAAACCATTGACACCATGCCTGAACCATCAGCAACTTCAAAGTAAGCCTGAAGTAAAAAGAGACAATACACAGTCATCTTTTAGTTATTATCATTCTGGTATGTGCATCTATTTTGGATAATGCACCAGGTACTTGACTCATAAATGATTTCTTTGTTACAAATGGATACAGAAGACGTTCCAGAACTTGTACTTAATACTAGAGCTGAAAAAATCCCCAATTTTTAAACTGGGCAAATGCTGAATCTGTAACTGAGCAGTAAAAAAAGATTTTTAAAGTAACCCACCACACCTCCGGTCACCTTTTCCAAGAAGTTCAACACAAAAATATCACAAGTTAAATATACTAGAAAAATCATTAAGAATTTTACAGTTAAATAATCTATCACCAGATGAGAGAATCAGGGCCTAGAAATCATTTAAATGTATTGATTTTTTATTATTTTTTGACAGGACACACTAACTCCAACTTTCAAAGCATAAAGATCAGAAATGTTTAGGCTGTTAAACTACTAAAACCTCCAAGTATCTTTTTCTTCACAAAAAGCTCACATGAACTATAGTAACTGAAATGAATCCTCTAAAGTTTGTACCTATATGATCAAAAAATTCAGCATTTCCTGCTCTAGAGTACTCAGCATTTTTGTAAAGGCAGCATTTTCCATATAAAATAGCTATAAAATAACTTCATGTGCTTACTACATGGGATAAGTTATTTTCAAATATCCTACAGCAATTTGAGTGTTAACCTATGCATTTATCCCTTTTTACCTGATAAGGCATATCCATTTTTTTCTCTGGTTTTCCATAGTACCTTAGTCTAGATTTGTGCAGGATTCTCACAAGAAGTGGATGGAAATGCATTCTGCTTCTCCATGTCATTTCCAGAAGACCAAGATTAGTCAGTTTGGAGACTAAGGTTAAGGGGAAGGGAAAAGAGAAGACCGAAAAAGAGCATTCATGACTAACATTTAAGTTTTCAGGAACAGTGCCAGGATGTCACATGTATTTTATTAATGTTTCTAACATTTAAAAAGGCTCATTTGCTGGTATCATTCACCAATAAATTCTGTTATGAACTATCTGCACACAGCATAGTTTTGCACTTTTTTTTTAATTGAGAGTGATGGCACATTTTAAATGACACAGAAGTGCTGTCAGATGAGCAGAAGAGATATTACAAAAGACACATGTGTCAGCCTACAAGGACATCACACTCGTGCAGAAATCCTGTAATCCTGTCTCCTCATCAGGCTTCACGGAATGGCCTGAGCCCCTCAACACTGACCACATTTTGGGTGGCAGCTTCACTTCTCAGTGTGAGCATCCTGCCCCACAGACCAGACACAAGATTACTACTGCACTCAGTGTTTTTGACACCTCAGAAGACTAGGCACAAGCATCACAGCTACACATTTTCAGTCAATGTTTTCTAGAGTTAAAAAAACTCTCTCAAAGCGACAGAGAATCACAGAAGAGGTTGGGTTCAAAGAGGTCATCTCCTTCCAATAATGCCGTGGGAGGCACATGCTCCACCCGAACAGGTTACTCAGAGCCCCATCCAAGCTGGTCTTCAATAATCCCAGGAATGGAGCATCCACAAGCTGGCAACTCTGGGCAACCTGTGCCAGTGCCTCACCATCCTCCCAGGGAAGAGGTTTTTCCCACAGGAGCAGGTGAACTGTGAACAAGTGGCACATTCCCAGTGGGGCCAAACACAGCTGGAGGATCACCAGGGAGCTCAGCCCTGCTGCATAAGCAATCACAGAATCAATTAGGTTTGAAAATACCCCTAAAATCATCGAGTCCAACCTATGACCAAACACCACCGTGTCAGCTACACCAAGTGCCACATCCAGTCTTGCCTTCAACACTTCCAGGGACGGTAATTCCACTACTGCCGTGGGCAGCCCGTTCAAATGTCTAATCACCCCTTTTGTGAAGGAATTCCTCCTAGTGTACCTCTAAACCTTCGCTTAAGGCTCTGTGCCGTTGCACTGCCGCTGGTTGCCTGGGAAAAGAGCCCGACCCCCAACTGGCTACACCCTCCTGTCAGGCGATTGTAGAGAGCGAAAAGCTCCCCCCGACCCTCTTCTTCTCCAGGCGGAGCCCCCCCAGCCGCCCCTCACAGGACTTGTGCTCCCGACTCTTCCCCAGCTCCGTCGCCCAACGCAAACAACGGCACCGCCCCCTCCCTCTGGGTGCCCCGGGGCGCCTCAGGGTGTCCGTCCCACACCTCTACAGCCGCCTCCTCCGGGCTTACCATCCACATCCACCTGCGCCGGGGGCCTGTCCGACACCCACACGTCTCCATAGGGATCCTCGTTGTTCCAGAGCGGCAGGTAGTGCCTGCTGTCCCCGCGGAGGGGCTGGAGCGGGCGGTGCCCGTCGAGCGGGGTGCCCGCGGCGGCAGCGGCGGCGTTGGTGTTGGTGCCCCCCGCCCGCTCCAGCCCCTCCAGGCAGAGGAAGCCGCGGTTCAGGCGCTTCTCGTCGTAGCGGTACGAGCAGCGCGTGAGGCGGAGGCGCGTGCCCGCCCGCAGGCGCGCGCGCTGCACGAGCCCATTGAGGCGCGGCGCGAGGTGGCAGCGGTGCCGGCGCGCGCCGTCCGCGAGCGTCACGTCGTACCAGTACTGCGGGGGTGCGGCGGGCAGCGCCTGCGCCAGGTACCGCTCCACCGCCACCACCGTCACCACCGGCGGCTCCGCGGGCGCCGCGCTCAGCTGCGAAGAGCCCTGCACCTCCTCAAACACCTTCTGCAGGCAGAAGGCCCCGCCG